>JANIJG010018052.1:42360-95045 GCA_024611175.1 Megaceryle torquata
GAGGCTGTGGAGTCTCCTTCTCTGGAGACTTTCAAGCCCTGTCTGGATGCATTTCTGTGTGATCTGCTCTAGTTCTGTCCTGCTCTGGCAGGGGGTTGGACTCGATGATCTTTGAAGGTCCCTTCCAACCCCTACCATTCTGTGACAATCATTTGCTGTCGTTGCGAACAGCAAGAATGCGTATGAAATATTACCAGGGAAGTCCAACACCACATCAAATATTCACACCAACAGGACTTAAGGCAAATTTCCCCCATAGTTAATGTCCCACTAGGGCTGGAGTATGCTTGTATGGAGGCAGCATGGGAAATACTTCCTTCTCTTTACTTACCTTTCTCTTTACTAATGGAAGGTTGTAGAGTGGGGAAATCCCTCTCCCTTGAAATAGCATTCTGTGGGTATTAGAAATCTGCAGCTGTTTTGGGGCTGAAATACAGTTCTGAGGTATATAAAAGCAGAAAACCACTCCTGCATGTGGAGGATGGGTTCTGGGATACGAGGATTATAGGTGGGAGTAATCTCAGACACTTGACACTGGAAGGATTTGGCATCTCCTAATTTAGAGCATCTACCAAGTGCTGAAGCTGGGAGCTCCATCGTCTAGACTCTAAGCAATTATTTAGTGGCAATAAACACTTGGCAGTGCTGGGTTAACAGTTGGACTTGATGACCTTAGAGGTCTTTTCCAACCAGAATGATCCTATAATAAAAAGTCTGCTTCAAAATACAGTTAGAAGCAGGTTCTAGACCTGATGCCTGTAATTAAGCAGTAAGACCTCATTCCCCCTTTCTCTGATGTGCAGATGCTGAGGCAGTCTCATCAAATAGACAGATGCATCTCAAATAGAGGAAAACGTCACAAAGATCCCAGCTGAAGGAGCTGGAGCTCTGAGACTTCAAAGCCATCACTGATTCTACTTCATAGACAAGCTGCAATATCTGTTTATGGAAGGTGAAATGTAAAGATAATTCAGTTTGGCATATTTAAGCTAAATCCCATTTGGTGTTTGAACTTGGGGGGTAGAACAGAAATGCTGGGTGAATATTAGATCACTGTAAATTAATAGCTAAATTACCACTGGTTTCAATGGGAGCTGGGTTTCCTGGTGAGGTTTGAATTCTGAACTTCACCGCAGAGAAGCTTTTCTGCTCTCCCTGTTGACTCACAACTCACAACCACGTGATCCCAGCCAGCTGTCTGGTAAACTTTCTGATTTAAGCCTGAAATACCTGAATTCCATCTGCTTTGTTCTCCTGGGAAAAGCAAAAAAGTAGCATTAGTACTGTCAAATTCCTCGTTTATTTTCTCTCAGTGTGTCCCGGGAAATTGGGCGGGGTGGGGAGATCCTCCTGGTATCACCCCCAGAGCTTCCAAGATGGCAAAGTCAGGCTGATGCTGGGGGGTACAAATGGGGATCTGTATGTTATTACTTGGCCTTTCCCTGAGGAATGTAAACTATTAAGACCTTAGGAAAATGTTGAAAGGTGCCTGAGAAGTGTCCTACCAGTCTAAGACTGTCTGGCATGCTGCTGTGAGGTGTCTTTACTCCAAGATCTCTTTATTCCACGGGAATGCAGCCAACTCTATCTAATGCTAAATATTAGCAAACACTAGCAAAGATTAATACCAGCAAGTTCCCTGAAGAGAAGGATGAAAGGAGACAGAAAGGACCTGAGCAGCTGTGGATGCTGCTGGTCACCTCCCATCTCAATCTGGGCTCCTTTAAGGTGGTCCACGTTGGACAGCCACAAACAGATGCTGCTGAAATCATTAGTTCCTTTCAAAGGCCTTTTTTTTTCACCAAATTTTGCTATCAAAGACATCTCTGCACTCTGATAACTTCCATCTTCTGCCTTCAGATTCTTTGTGCTCTACTAACCTTCGGATTCTGCCTTTAGAATATTTTTGTGCCACCTCAGTCTTCAGCTTTCCCTATGACTGGCAAGTGGGCAGACAGGCTGTATTTGAAAGAATATTTGAAATAAATTAATTAGAAAGAAAATATTTGATATTTTGATTGACAGTGCATAGGCAGAATGAATCAGGATATCTCTAAAGTGAAAAACAATAAACAACAAAACACTCTTATGACTAAACGGAGCGGCTGTGGTTGGACACACAAAGGGACCAGCTCCGTGGTGGTTGGACACGCTACCAGGGCTCTTTGTTGGAGCCCAGCCTTGCTAATCAAGCCGGTGGGAGCTATTGTACTAGAAACTTTGCAACAAAAGGTTGCGTGTGGAGGAAGGAAATGGTGTGCTTGTGCAGTCGTGTGCTCCTCAGGGTTTGTGGGATCGGCAGAAAGATCCAGCTATCTCTCAGGACCACCGTGCGTCTGCAAAAATACAGGAAGTGCCTTTGCCTGACCTTTGTACACAATCAGAAGATTCCTTGGCAGTGCTTGTTTTTGCAGCCTCTTGCTCCACCTCAGGAATGCTTTGGAGCCCTGGCTTTCCCTGGGCTGTGGGGATAGGTGAGAAACACGAGCAGGCAGGCAGGCTGGTATTACACACAGCATTGCACGTATACGTTCTGTCAAGGAGCACCCTAAAGAGCAAACAGAGATGTCCATTAGGTTGGGTACGACTCTCGCAGGGAGGCTGCGTGCCCTGGCACCTGGCAAGGTGCTGTGACCCCCATCGCTGCTCCCAGCTCTGCCACCATCCTCATGTGAGACACTTTACCTCCTCCAGCTTTGGCTGTTCTACCACCTTCTCTCTGTCTCTGTCTCCACAGACAAAAGATGGAGCCTGAGTTTTGACACTTCAATAACTAAATTAGGTCTGGTAATCACCGACTCCAGAGACACAAATATTCTGGAACAAGAGATGGATATTGGTTTGTAGAGCCAGTACTGTGGAGCTTCTTTGCTTTCCTTTTTAGCTAAATTTCATTTAGAGGCAAAGTTCATGCTTCATCTGCAAGTATGAGAAGGGGGAGGGAGAGAGTGGGACAATATGATGCCTTAGAGAAGAAAACCACCATTTATTTTGTCACATTTTTTTACATCATCCTCTTCATACAACAGTTTAATTGTAACACTTAATACATTTAAAAAAAACCAAAAAAACAAAAAAAAACAAAAAAACCCACCAAAATAGCTTGCAAAATTATATATATTTTAATATCCAAAAAGTACATTGCATATATATAGTAGCAAAAGCCCCATTTCCATGGGTAATTTCTTCATACTTAAATTTTGCGATTATTGCAGTAATGTTACTTATAAACACCCCGAAAGCACTAAGACCTAAACTTGATTAGCTTGATCTTCTTTTCCCATTTTTGTTAAATAATGGCATCAGTGCTTTTGTGTAAAGTTACAAGCAGACTATAACGTTCTGGTTTCGGGTTCTCATCCTGCAATCGGATGCACACGGACCAAAATCTCGCACCCACACTGAGTCCCAGAGGTTTTGTCTAGACTAGATATTTGTAATCCTGTTAATTGGTTGCCAGTTAATACAAGTTAGCTAATAGGTTGTACATGTAAGTCTTGCTTCCACCCCCCCTCCCCTTCCAAGACATCTGTTCTAAAACACAAATGTTTGTGGTTTACCCTTCTGTTTATGGCGCTTGTAGATCGTCAAATTAACATGTGCAAAATTAGTGATGGCTGAGTATTTTTTGCATGTTTAAAATGCAAATGAAAACCCCCGGCGTGAGTTTTTGGCAAGATGTTCTGGGAAGGGTTTGATAATTTTATCTATGAAGCGGTTGAGATCTTTTCCAAGGTTCGAGATTTTGGTGAAAAAGAGTCAGAAAATATTGAAATAGTTGCCTGAAAATGCGGGTGCATGTTTTCAATCAGCCTCAATGCAAACATGTTAGCTCAGTGGAATTAATTCACAGACAACTATGTCAGGCTAATACAACAAAAAACTCTACTCTAGACAAACCCAGGGAAATCTGGAAGGTTTCTGGTGGATCCAATCGCAGGACCAAGGCTGTCTCCAACAGATACATTACTCATGTCTTTTTTTTGTTTGTTTGTTCTTTTTTTTTGTGTGTTTTTTTTTGTTTGTTTTTTAGCAAAAAGTACAAAGCTACAGCCCAAATGTACAGATTGAAAAGATGTACAAATTACATTTAAAAAAAACCCCAAACCAAACCAAAAAAAAAAAACCCCAAACCCAAAAACCCAACAAAACAACAAACCACAAAACAAAAACAACCCACAAACAACTGAGCTGAGAGTAAAAAAACAAACCTGCATTTGTGACCGAGGTCAACTCGTTTTATTTAATCTTTCTTTTAAAACTGTGAGATACAGGGAAAAATAACTCTGCATAATTTATACAGTAATTTGCCTTCTGATTTGTTGACCCTTTGGATGACGGTCTGACAAACGCACAGCGTTCGCGAATCGGTAGCGTTTAGCGGTCCCTAAGACCCTGGCAGAGCTCAGGGACCTGCTGTCATTTATTTTTACTTCACTTTTGCTGTCAAGGAATGTCTGTGCTTGACATTAGGTTACTTTTTGTTCTGGTTTCTGATGTTTCTGGAGTTAAGACACAGTCTAATGAAGTTGTACACTCTAGAAAAGTTCCTTCAATGCCCTTTACTTCTTAAAATATACATGTACATATATATATATGAATATCTATATATATATTTAATTTCCAGTTGGGTGAAAATCCTCATCTGCCTTAAAGCTAAGATTCCAGTTGCAGTCCCCTGCAGCCCAACGTCCTCCACTTTTAATGGTCAAATTGCCTTACCCTCTCCACAGCAAGAAAAATACCTATGTAGTCATCTTTTTCTAGGACCCACAGTTGGATCTATGTCTTGTCAAGAGCCTTTGAATCCCTTCAAATTTCTCTCACCAAAAAGCTAATAATCATTCAAGGTAATGGTGAACAATCTTCACTGTCAATTCCTACAGAGGAAATAAGCATTAAAACCCAAAGAAAATGCAGAGTACTGGCCCAAAGAAGCATCCATCTCTCAGTTCAAGACACAAGAGGCAAAGGTACAAAAGTAAATGGTTTGCTCCAGGAATAACCAATATCCAGTTTTAATTCTTCCCCAGAAAGGCCACAATTATCCATCAAGGGTCCCCCAAAACCCCGTAAAAATCCCAGGAGTAAAGAAAAAGTTCAACCAGACTGATAAAGGCCATTTGAAGATAAAAGCATCTAGTAATAGCTGCCCAAGTGTGGCGATACGTGGGCGTTGGGATGGCGAGGGACATTGGGGTTCGGATAAATGCTTCCTGCAGGGGAGGTCCAGTAAGGTGAGGCTGCTCCAAAGAAACTGGATGATGTGACAGGCATAGAAGATGGGTGTGGGGGTACAAAGTTCACCTTCTGCTGATGGGCGTGGTAAGACGGCATGTAGGAGAGATCTGAGGGGTACTTGTACATCGACGATTCAGTGGGATGAGGCTGAAGAGCCTGGGCAATGCCATGAAAGTCAAATTTGTAGGCATACCTTTTGCCGTGCACTTTGGTCATAATGTTCTTATCGTAGTAGTATCGGAGGGCTCGGCTCAGCTTGTCGTAATTCATGTTGGGCTTGCTCTTGCGTTCTCCCCAGCGCCGTGCCACTTCGTCAGGGTCCGTCATCTTGAATTCCCCATTGGTCCCTTCCCACGTGATGCAGCTGGCGTTGGAACTGTCTGACAGCAACTCGAGGAGGAACTGCCACAGTTGGATCTGCCCGCTCCCTGCGAGAGGTAAGCCAAAGAGGAAAGGAAATGACACCGTGCTTCCTGCTTAAAGGCAAAGACAAAGGCAGGAAACAGAAGGACTATCTCGATCTTTACTGGGAACTGCTCCTTCAAGCCTTAGAAAGTCTTACGTAGGAATGGATAAACTGTTCCCAGCAAACAAGTTAGTCAACCCTTTGTTCTGCTCATGAGTTTGAGGTCAGATTAGATTTCATAATGGTCGCCTTTGGCCTTAAAATCTTTGGGCTATTCATAAACAGGCTTTTTCCCGAGCATACTCTTCTGCAGAATTCCTCACTGAGTAGTTAACACAAGGTATTTTGAGCCTCAATTGGTTACTGTTTACCATGGATATTATTTTGGATACCTACGATTCTCTTTCCAGTTGGTGATCTGAGTTACATAAAATTATTTCTTCCCCAAACTAGATGACTCCTGGTTTTATTTGCTGTGGTTACACTAATAGTAAAGACCCTTATGAGGATGTTTCCTTACAAGCATTCAATGTATGCAATTTTTAGATCAAGCAAGATTTACTCCAGGTCTTAGTCCCCAAAGTCGGGGACCGTTTTCTGCAGGTGAGATGAGAGGGGCGGTAATTTCGCGATAATTTCAGAGGTGTTTTGTGCCTTTCATTCAGCTGATCCATAGTCAACAGCCTAAAACCAATCTGTACTGCAAATCTGAGAGAGCAGAGCTTAAATCCTCTATAAAACTCCTCTTAGGGAATGTTGAGATTGGGTAAGAACATTCAGGATGGTGATTTTGTCCTGACAAAGATGATGCTGAACAACGTCCCTCACTTTTCTCTAAGGATTTTTGCAGAGGCATTTGAGAGAGCAGAGCTGCTCGGGTCAGTGGTCCCCACAGCTTAGCCCAATGGCAACTCATCCAGTACAGACTGGAGCAGCAGGAAAATGAACCCCACTGGTAACAGTGCTCTGAAATGTAAAGATGAACTCACCTGGATTGGCAAGACGGCTACTAGTGGGCCCCAGGATTTGATAGGGATCTGAAAAAAACCAGCCAACAAAGGCCATTAAAAAAAAAATCCATCAAAAAGAAATAACAGTTCATTATTGTACATTCCAGAAACCAGTTCAAATTTTCATTTTCTTGCTTTACTTTTACTGCCTCTTCTCCTAGGGTCTGGAACAGACCTGATGTATTCCTTACTTCTTTTTTTACCAAATAACCACCAATTATTTGTGGAATCCAAAATAGATTCACAGTGTTTCTGGCATTGTTTTCAGACTTGCCTGCTTCCGACGTCCGTAATCTCTTTGGACATACCCTGCACTTAACGTGTCAACTAGAAAACACGAAACGTGAAAAAAAGACGTGTGGGATCACGGAACTCTTACAAATCAGGAGCAAGTATATTGCTCCTAATAAAAAGAGCTGGGCAGCAGATGAGGTTTTCAAATTCAGTTGTTAGGAGTTGAGCTCGCTTCCCTCTGAGGTCAATGAAATGTTCACCCAACTCTCCCTTACTGAAGCAAACAGAGCGTTAGAGAGATGAGAGTAGCAGGAGCTGTGTCCCTGGCTCCAAGGAGGCTGAGTGTTTCTTGAAAACCCCACAATGCATTTATTAGGAATGAATTCCTTCCCTTCTTGAGGGGCCTCCTCAACCTTAATCTCTACACTTCTCTTTTGCTTCTTTCTGGTTTTGGTGATTTGGATCTATAGCATTTGCTCGTGGATTGAATCGATGCCAAAAGAACCAACCTCCTACAAAAAACAAAAAAAGGGGGATAGAAAGCAGCTGTGCAAAGCAGAGAAGGTGGTATTTAGCTTTTCAAAGGCCCCTTGGGAATCTAGCAGGAAACTTCACTGCTTGCTGCCCAACAAGGTTTGCTTTTCTTGTGTGGGTTTCATTGACGCAGGGGGAAGCCCTGTTGGTTCTGTTTGGAGATCCTTCCACCGAACATCACTGCCGCAGGGGTGAAGAGGTAACAAGCAGCCACTCCACGGCCACAGCACAAACAGCTCCTAAGTGCTTCAAGACCTGTCACCCGGCGTGTCACAGCGCTGAGGAGGAGGTGCAACTGCTGCTAGGTGCCGCGTGTGACTCCGCTGAGACAAGGATGTTTCTTTTGAACAGGGGAGGACAACGCAGTCCCCCAGAACCAGGTTGGAACAATCACTGTCACGGCTCGATCGAAGCTGATTCGTTATTCTGCAACTCCCCTGGAAAGGCTCTGCCTGTTTGTCCTGTGCCTGCAGTTGCTGCTGCTTGACAATTTTATTCACCCCATTTAGTACAAATCTAATTACTCAGTGAATGGAGCGGGGACAAAATCAACACTTACCTGGCTGGGGCCGTTGCTGTTCTGTGGTCTTGTTCACATTTTGCGTCCCTGCAACAGGAGGGCCTGTTAAAGACAGAGAAAGGTCTTATTTGTACTGGAACAGAAGAGGAAGGCTGAACAGAGGACAAGGCAAGCACAAGATGCACTGAACAGGAATACTAGCGACTGGGATGGGGGAAGTTCTTCTAATCCTAAGATCTGATGGTTTTGAAACTGCACTATAAAATGAAGAGATTACAAATGTCACTGTAAAATGAAAATAGGCAAATGAGGTATGAAAAAATATCACATGGAAAATGTATTCATTTTCTCTCCTTTATTGCAGCTTAAATTCCATTCTAGTTTAAACAGTGGCTTTAAAACCCAGGGAGGCCAGGGACTTGCCATGAACAATAAGAAAGCTGTTTTAAGGAGAGGGAAAAGAGGAAAAACCATCCTCGCCAGTGAAACCCCGAATGCCCCTCTGCCCACGCTGCTGGAGAGGAGAGAGCCCAGCCTCGTGCCCAGTTGGGCTGCACAGGGCAGTGGGGCTGAGCAGCTCCCCGCGGACACATCCCAGGCACTTGCACATTCCTCCCGGCGCTGGGAAAGCCGCTGCAGCTTTGAAATTACAGCCTTCTAGTTATTGGCATGAAAAGGAAAACAGAAAAGGGACGGGAGAGGGAAGCGGGGGGGGAAGAGAGGGAGAGAAAGAGGAGGAGGGAAGAGAGGGGAATGGGGAAAAACAGAGCTCATGTAATCTGCCTGGTTTTATTTATATTTTACTTATTTGTTTTTTCCCTTTTTACTAGAAACCACAAACCCTACTGCAAATAGATCCAACTGAAAAACAAACCGCTTCAGTTTCAGCTCGGCTCAGAGACTGCGACGGGGCATCTCTGGAGGTGGCAGCCCCAGTCATGCTGTCCCCGCTCCCATCCCATGGCAGGACGAGGAGCAGCAGGGCTGGAAACCAGTTTGCTGCCGCCGAACGTTATCCCCAAGCTCAGTCCTCAGCAGTTACCACTGGTGTAAATAAGATGCTGTTTGCATAGGTGGTATTTCCCTCTCTGGAGAGGCATCGTGCAAATCCTTAATGCCAGAGCTTGGGCTGCTGCTCTATCAGTGACTGAAATCAGGAGAGCAGAGCCGAGGGCTGAAGTAACCATTGGCTTTTCCCATGTCCTCTTTGCAGCCAGGCTCTGACTTTCATTTCTCCCCTGGGATATTCTTCAGAAGAATTACAACTGGAGCTATTAGAACAATGTTTTGGGAAATATTTTGAAAAACAAAACATAAGAGTTCTGCATTCGAGAGAGAAAGGCAAAAGCTCTGAAATTTCTACCAGTCAAGATGCTGATGGACGTTTTGGTTGGCTCAGTCAGAAACAGTTTTGCCATAATATAATTTTAAAGGAAATGTCACTTACATGGTGATCCTGTGAAAAACAAATGTAGCAATTGATTTTCCAACTGAAAAAATCTTTTTAAAATGGAGGAAAAAATCTACTCCAAAAAAGTAGCAGAACTCACTGAAAATCTTCCATTGTCTCTGATTTTTTTTTGCGTTGGATAATTAACCAAAGTGAACCAACTGCTACAAATGGATTGGTTGATGTAGATGCATCAGCATGTTTTGAGTAAACAACTAAGGCCATCATCTGCAGAGATGATTCTCCTCCTCCTCCTCCTCCTTTTCCTCCTCCTACTTCTCCAGATGGAGAAGCTTCATCACAGAGCAGGACCCTGCTTTGCACACAAGTGTCACAGAAAGAGCGTAAAATGCATCTCCTGAGGGTTTCTTTTTAACCAGTAAGTAACACTTTTACAATCAGATGCTCTGACCCGGCTTGTATCCCTGTGGCTGCTTGGACTTCACAGGATCAAGGTATGATCTGGTCAAAATTATCCTTCAAACCCTCTCTGAACGGGTTTCCTTGTTGCATACATTTTAGGATGTCAAACATCAGGTTGGAGGGACTGTGTGTGAGACTCAAGCTCAGGATGAGTCCCCTTTGCCTCAATTTTCATTGTATAGATGCATTATAAAGTGTGGGTATATATAGGGGCAGCCACGCTTGTGTTGTTAGGATGAGACCCACCTCTAAGTGTGACTTTGTGATGGTAAGAAGGGTTAAATATGACAGTTACCTCTGCAGGCATTGCTACTGAAACACCCTGTTCGCTCAGCTACTGCAAGTTTCCAACTCTCCCTCTCCAAAAAAATAAAAAATCCAAATCCACGAAGCTATTTTTGTTTTGTTTTCACAAAAATCCCTGCAACGTGAAAGAACCACAGCAGCCCTCCCAGCTTCCAGGCGCAGACTCTAAAGCTGAACGTGTTTAAAACAAAATGGAAAAGGCAGAGCCAGGGAACCTATCCAGAGACTCGAGTTTCTGCAAAAACAATATCGTTCCCAGGACATGACGCCCAGTGGCTTGAAGAGATCCTACAGAACTCCAGCCAGACGGTTAGTTACAGGGAGAGTCTTATCTGTCATTAAAACCACTTGGATTTTACACCAAAAACTTGCTGTGCTATGGAAATTCAATTAAAAGACTTGGATTGAGGTCCTCTTCTGGTGTAAATCAGCAAATAGCTACGGTGAGGTGAGGGGCAAATTTATACCAGCTAAGGATCAGGTCCCCAAGTCTGTTTTAGACTTAAAAGGCCCAGTGGAACCACAGTCCTATGACAAATGTGTGTTCAATACAAAATGGAATTAAAGAGCAGAAGATAAATCATAGATGCTTTCAAGAAATGTCGTTCTGCAGCTGTCTGGTTTATGTCCAGAAATTCCCCAGAATGAATGCAGACTCTATTATGAGGAAGGTAAAGGATATTAATAATGCTTTGCACTTTCACAGCACCTTTCAACTAAGGATCTCACAGCTTTGCAAACATTCACACTCGCAGTGCGCCTGGGAAGAAGGTTAAATAGACTGTTATTTATTTACGTGCATAAAGGCACTTTCCTCGGGCTTTAGCTGCCTTTTCTAGACGAAGAGGCTTTCCCAGACATCAGGCTGTGTGGATCAGGCTGTGGAGCATTGCTCTCTGCACCCTTCTGAACCTCAGTCTAAACTTTCTCACCCTAAATCTCCCTCGGCTCCTACCTCACCGCTCTCTGTGCCATTTGGAATGTTCTCGTCCTCTGCTGTGCAAGTTCCCTTTGATTCCTCTGAAATCAGATGTGAATCAGAAACAACACAGCAGTGAAACAGGCTGTGCAGAAGGCTGAGGAAAGGCTTAGAACGTGCCAAAATTGGCAAGATGAAGACTGGGCACTAGGCAGGCTGCCCTGAGAAGTTCAGATCAGCGAAGTTAACCAAACCTCCATAGCTTTTTTCTTTTCAGACTCTCTGCTGCAACAAGGGAAGGGGAAAAAAAAACTGAGGAGTTCATCCCAGGGATCCCCTGGCTGAGATTCTGGGACGTGGAGGAGGAGAACGGCTGCACATCATGCTGTTGAGGTGGCACCGCAGTCAGGAAGATGAAGCTGAACCACCAACCCACCTTTAGAGACACCCCCACCTCCCATCTCACAGCTTGAACCCTATTTTCCCTTCCTTTTCTACTTTCCTATTTCCCCCATCCCCCTGGTTCCTATCGAGTCTAAACAGACTAATAGACTCCCCTATTGCCCTGGCCTAGGGGCAGCTGGGCAGACACTCACAGACTGCCCTCCCTAGGAAGTCAGGTTTAAAATCCCCGAGCAGATTTCCACGCCGCAGAGCAGTCCATCCCAGATCCTTAGCAGTCCTCTTGGCTTGAACACAGTCCAATGAAGAAGCCATTAGGGAATCAGTGTTTAAGATATGATGGATTAGAGAGCAAACCCTCTCTGATAAGCTTTAAAAAGTTCTTTAAACTTTTTTTTTTTTTTTTTTTTTAATGGCGTTTTATAAATCTGAGAGCTTGGGATGGAGGGGAGAAGCAAGAAGGGGGAGATTTCAGCTGAACAATAGGCTCACAGTCCCTGGGCTTCCTGCGCTGCTCGGTGAGTGCTGACAGCCCCTTCATCCTGCTCGCTCTCTAGGAGCTTTTTCAGTTCAAACCAAATTCAGGCACAATTTTGTGCTACCAGCCTTGATAAGGAGAACAAGAGGGACTGGGTCTGTAATATCCTCATTTTTCAGGTCTTTTTGCCCTAGGATGGATGCAGTGGGGCTGCCTCATTTATGGACTAGGTGCTTTATAGGTGCTATAGGGGAATCTTGCCTGAAATGCCATCTCTGCTGGCATGCTGCCCATAATTGCATTCAAGGCTGGGAAGGAAGAGCATGGCATGTTTATCAGATCCATGGCATGTTTATCAGATCCATGGCATGTTTATCAGATCCATGGCATCGCTGGCATCAGCAGCAGCTCTTTTCCAGCCAGGCACTGTCTGCTTTATGAAGTGCTCACCATAAAGGTGCTCTGAACAGACCCGTGGGCAGTGTTGTCCCTGGGTTAACCCAAGAGCCACAGGACTGCATGTCCAAATTGAAGGGTGTCCTGAAATCTAATCCCACAGGAGCACCCGAGCGCTGAGCTCTGCCTGGGCAAATGTTCTCCCTGTCACATTTCCCTTGTGAGAAGACCTGTCACAGAGCTGAGCATGGCTTGAAACATCCCAAGAAGCTTTCAGCCCCCAAGATAGGGTTTATTCCTGGAGACAGCTTTTGTAGAAGCTGTCTGGAGAAACACACTTGTGGAGGCATCTAGATATTCCAGCATGGTAGGTGCTAAGCAACAGAAAGAGCCCAACAATCTAGAGATGATGCTTCCAAATAGATTAAGCAGACAGAAGATGGAAAGTGGCTTGTCCTAAGTCACGGGGACAGAGCCAGGAAGAAAATAAAGGTAAGTTTCCCAAGTCTCAGTGAATTTCGGTGAAGCAAATCAGGGGAAGGAGAAGGCTACAGATTTGAAGCGGGCTATGGAATCCATGGGATTCTCCATGCAGAACAGAGTCTGGTTTTGTCAATGAGTCCTTCTGCTTCAGTAGGAAGAAAGGATCCTGGCTTGGTGTCTGGAATTTAAATTTACTCTCTAAATGGGAATAGCAGAACCAGGTGTCCCAGGGGATCTGGACTCATGGGTAATCTAAGTGGTCGCTTGGGGTCTATTTTGAGGCAACTGCTTTATAGACAGAGCGAGAAAGGAGGACACGGGACCGCATGGCTTCTCCTCCCAAAGTGAGGTTGTGTGTGGTGGCACTATTCTGGTGTCTGGGAAGAGACCCGGCAAAGGCACATGGGAACAAAAACCAGTACTGCTGAAAACCAAACATGTAAGGGAGGCCTGCCAAGCTGCTGAGAATCCAGCCCTTGCAATCCTGTCATTTAACCTCCTGGAGATCTCATTGAAGAGGTGGGGTCGCATTTAAAGCCAGTTGGAGAGAAGAAACCTAGACTGTGGGTTTCTGAAGGGGCAAGGAAGCCAAAATAACCTCCAAGTCCTCCTGGAAACATTAGATGCATTGTTTTAAATGATGGCAGCAAACATAAAGGTTGTAGAGTCTGAGGTACTTCCCAGGCCCACGTGTACGTACTAACAGCTTGGTGCTAAACCTGACGATGTCAGCAGCAAGAGGTTTCCTTAGCTACAGTTTTTCTTAGCACAAAGCTGCGGAGGTTCTGGATGCTACTATTTGTCTGCAGGAGGATTTACAGAGTGTGGCCGAGATGGTGGAACAGAGCAGAGTCTGAGGAGTCCTCTGGCCTTTTCCAATGGCTACAAGAGGTGGTTCATGCGAGTGGGCAATTAGCTTCCCGTGACGTTTAGCTCGTGGCACGCACCCAGGTACGAGTGACGTGGGTGTCAGAACTCTGTATGCTGAGGCCCCATCCTTTGTTTTGCGAGGAATTAACTTTTCGATGTACTATTTCTGCTAATTAAAACAATTACTTAGCACGTATGCCATATGTTGTGCTGTATGTCATTCGTGGCCAGTGTTACTATGGCTGTTCTCATTATTACGTAAGACTTTCCAGTGCCTTCAAGCACCACACTCATATGTTCCTGCTTCAAGACCGCAACGTCCCGCTCCTTGCACTAAAGAATCACCAGTACAGGAATCAGACGTGGTATTAAGTCATTCTAAGTCTCACCACTAAGAGGAAGCAACTAGCTGAGTGCAGAATAGTTTCAAAATAATTTCTACATTATCAGACTATTTGATCATTTCATAACTAAAAAAGAAAGAAAGAAAGAAAAGATAATTACATCGAGTATCTCTACGGTGCTATTAACCTGTTTTACAGACACGAGACTGACACAGAGACCTAAGTCCAGGCTTGAACAACATTGGGTTTTGACCTGAAGTCAACTCAAACCAAGTGAGGAGGGACTGACTGCTGGGTTTAGAGGAGAAATGTGCTGCAGATCATGGGCATGGAGGACAGGTTTAATCTGAGGAATCCCTGAAAGCAACAGAGAGCCCTGTTACACATTATTGTCCTGTGGAAACACAGACCAGAGTGATCAAACATTCCCAGTCTAACTCCTAAACTAGATCCAGTGCTGGATTCACGTACCATGGCTGAAGACAACTTATTTCCAGTGTCCCACAGGATCTGGAGCTTCACATAGTGCAGGTGCAGAACTGGGAATTGGGAAAGGGACTCATTCAGCTTGCACAGACAGGGGTGTCCTGAGGGTGGTCCTAGTCCCCTCTGAAGCAGGTCACTCCAGCTTGAGATCTGCAATCCCTCTCCCTCATTAGACTTAGCCTTAGACATTAGACTTAGACAGTTAAGATGGAGATGAAGGAGCTCCTACGCTTCGCAGCAATAGGGCCTGGAGCTCTGCTCCCCACCTCGGTGGAGGACTCTGGCCTCCAAACCTTGGAGTCAGTCCCTGTTAGCTTTGAGCTGTAGGCAACAGCCCCCAGTTGTGTGAGCGTGGCTAGAAAAACATCCCCGAGTCGTGCAGCGGTGGAACTTCCTGATTCCCATCTGAGTTACCCCGTGCAACGCTTACAAAGACACATTATGAAGAAAGGGAGGAAGCAATGAGTGTTTTTTGGGTTGTTGCTGCTTTTCTCAAGATCAGCAGCACAACTCCCAATGCCCAACTCACGAAAGCTGAGTTACATGTCCTAAGAATCCCTCCCAGAGCCAGCTTTGCAAAGCAGCCACTTTCCAGCTGCCATAGAGGTTGTTGAGCTACACTGGGGCCGACGGCCCCGTGCAGAGCGAAACCTCGGGGCGGCAGGTGGGGCAGGGCGCGTTCCTGCGCACCCTTCGCACGCATTCATCCCAAAGATGAGCCTACGGAAAATAGCAGCGCCGTGGGTGTTTTAGCCCCCAGTGAGCCGTGGGGTAAAACCAGTTAAGAGGATTTCACCGCCTGAAAAACACCCAAATGCAGAAGTAAAGATAAATGCATTTTCACAGAGAAAAAAAAAAAAGCTAGGCGCAGCAATACAGGCGTAAAAGGGAAGAGACACGCGCAGACATTGCATTTTTACTAGGTTTGCCCATTTAGCTCATTATTAAAAAACAAATTTCATCTTAGGAAAGAGCCAAAGTCCTTCCAAAAGTTTTTCAGAGGAGGGATCACACCCCAGCAAACGTGGGACATCCCCACACACACACCTCTGTGTGCAGTAACATTGCTTGCAGTGCACCCTAGGCAAAAAAATAATAATAGCTCTTTTGCTGGGAGAAAAGGAAGGATAATGGTTACTTAGAAAGTGCTCCAGACAAGCTGTCAGGTTGAATTCAGAGAACTGGAGTCTACTCTGGGACAGCGCTGGCTCAGGGTGATCCCTTGTGAGTTGGGTTTCCTGCCTGCTACAGCTTAAAGACAACGATTCTTTGTTTCCAGTTTTTCTGGTGAAAAAACACACGCCTGCCTCTGAAGAGGGTCAGGGAGAAAGCAGACAAAACACTAACTCTGGAATTTCAAAGGAAAACAATTAAAAAAAAAAAAAAAAAGGAAAGGAAAAAAAAAAAAGGAAAGAGAAAAACTCCAAGAGCAGTAGCTACTGTCTCTCCTGAAACCATAAATCCCTGGTTTGGCCACACAGTCACAAGAAGAGAAGCACCAAAAAATCCTTCCCTCTTTATGCCACGGAGCTAAAAATGGGATATTTCATCACCAGGCACACAAACATCATCCACAAATGTTTTACGTGTGCAGACAGCTAAGAGGGTATAAAGCTGCGACTGCTTTTTCTCCTCAGTGACCAAGACTGGCGGGTTCATAATCTTTGTTGTGAACACGGGGCTTTATTGACACGCTCAGAAGAAGAGTTTACTGAAAGTGTTCAATCTTTTTCATGTGACACCCTTTTAGGTTTGAAAAATGGCATTTTCAAGAGAAGAATTTTATGCAGGAATTGGAGACTCTTTTTCTGTTGCTTAAGTGACCCTGCTGCCTGTGGGCTCCTGCCGCTCTCTCTCCCTTTCTGCAAGTCCCTCAAAACTTTTGAACCTGTCACCTAAAATTGTCAATGAGTTTGACAGCTGGGGGAGATGAGTTTGAAAGAGTTTCTACCGATTTAAAGGAGGCTGCTGGGGAAAGGGGAGAGAGATCATGGCCCTGATGGTGAGAAAAGCAGCTGCACAGACTCCTGGTTTGTTAGGTACCAGGGAATCTGTGTGAGGTGGATCTTCTCAATGCTCCAACACCAGGAAACTCTTCCTCGGGGGCTCGTGATGACCATGGGTGCAAACCCACAGGAAACCACACTGTGTGAGTTTCAGAAGCTGGCTGATTTGTTCATCTCCTTCGATTTGCCAACAACCGAACACGACACACAAACAAACACACCCTATACCCAAACATCCTTATCGTTCACACAAACACTGGTATAGCGCAAACAAAACCATGTAATAGCCACAGATTACATCCTGAAAATTTGTTTCCTATCTCCATATTCAGGTATTCACATACAAATCCCCTCCCTCCTTGAAAACACGGGTAGCACACATCAGCTTTTCCCGTGTTCTGCTTGAATTCAGGCTGGATTTATGAGACTTTCAGCTAGTTCTGGTTTAGCACTATTCTAACTCTGTTGTCCAACGTATGCAGAGGACAGTGCTGGAGGATAAAGAGCCACGTTGAATCCATCATTTTAATCAAGATCATGCATAACCTGTAACCAAACAGCCAACAAAATCCCTCCACCCTTGTCAGCCGAGCCTTCCTTCATCCCGCGCTGCCACCTCACAGCGCTGAGACTTGTACATTAAACACAGGACTTCTGCAGACCCCGACATATTTAAAAGTGTGGACTTGAAAAATGTCTTGGATTGAGGCCAGAATGCTCACAGCCATACGGGACACAGCCCTTTGGCCTCCTAAATGTTGGATGTGAATATATTTTCCATTTCCCTATGGAAACCTACTTAAATGACACCATTCTGAAGGCGAGCAATTGAAAATCTCCATGGATTTAGGCAGATAATGTGGGCTCAGATTCTTCTCCTACGTCTAAGATACCTACAGTAGGTCAGTCATTGCTCCAAAGACTCACGGAAAATGAGACAGACCAATCTCTCCAGTGGAGCACTGAGTGGGACACAAATCTTTCCATTCAGCAAGGAGAGCAACCTCGTTTCGTTTTCCCAGAAAATTGTTCTCTAGCCAAAAAATACTGGTGATTTTCATTAGAGCAATTTATTTCTCAAAGGCAGCTGAAGACAATTTGTACCAGTGACGCTAAATACCATACTCCTCAGTGTTTATGAGGCTGAGGAGCAAAGAAGCACGAGCAACAGGAGTCCTGTGAAGACAACAAGGTCTCTACCTATCTTCTCTGAGAAGGAAACGTACGTGCTTTGTGCTGTGCATGTTTAGAGTATCTGTTTCTGCTATGAAAGTGCTTTCAGACTCCCAGAGCTCTGCTGCAGGTCTAGGCAGAGCTGGCATCTCAGAAGAGAAGTGAGAGAGGCATAAAATAGATGGGGAAAAGGGAGCAAAGCCTGCAGCTGCAACCCGCCGAGGCTGCTCTTGTCTCCAGAGCCACAGCGCGTAACCCGGTCCCGTGACAGCTGCAGAGTTGGCCACGGCTCCAGTGGTGCCCAGTGCTCCAGGTGACACGGGCCTTGCCGTGGCTCGGAGCGGGCCCTGCTACGTCTCTAACAAGATCAAGAGAGAGGAGAGCCACACACTGTATGAAAACATCGACGTCTGCACCTTTTTTTGCCACGGAGGTTCTTTTTTCCAGCGTGTGGACGGAATATGTTGTGTAATGCAGGGGGGAAGCGGATGCTCCCTGGAATTCACACCAGCAGGTTATTTGCACGAGCTATGCCATCTTAGGCAGCGTGCAAGAAAAATTCCAGAAGGAGGGAAGAAAAGAGTATTTTTTTTCCTATCTCTGACATGTATTGTAGTGTTTCATCACCTCCTCCTGCTTTTGAATCCTCAAGGGAAGGTGGTTAGAAAACTTTGTCTGTTTTTTGTCACAGACATGGAGAGAAGAACTATTAACAGGAATAGTAGATTCAAGATTCAAAATAAAGAAAAATGTTTCATCTTTTTGAGAAGTTACAAGAAAATACTTTTAAAAAAGTCCTGATTTTTAACCCCAAATCCCCCTTTTCAAAAGAGTAGAGTCATCTTGAAGTGAGCCATTTAGGAAACCCTAAAAGGAAGCAAGGAAAATCTTGTTGCCTAACAGACTAGAGTGAGGCTGAGGAATTCCAAGTCCAGTTTTACATTCCTCACAAGTTTCTTCAGTGATATTGAACAAGACACTTCACTCTGCTCCCCAATTCCTTATCTGTCAGCTGTCATGTTCACGTGCTTCTTATCCCATCACCTTATCTCACAAATCATGTTAGGAGCAGTAAGTTGAAGAGGGTCAGTTTATCCTCGAGCAGTATTCAGACATCAAATGAAGGCAGAGGAAATTTATGTATTGTAGGAAGAAATGGAAGAGGAATCGATGGGATTTTGACATTTCTGTGCTCATTCTTAATTTTTACTTGACCGTCCCATGGGTGTGTTTAGTCTTTTATTGACACATGATGAAAGTACCACGTGAAGTTAAAAACGCTTAGCTGACAGAAATCAAACACAAACTTCTGTCAGCTGCACTAAAGAGACACACTCAAGGGCAGTAAAACTAGAGGGAGGGAAACATTTTTCCCCTGAAATTTCTTTCTGCCTGAGTGACTCTAAGCCCAACTTGCAAAGATAAAGGGTATTAACAATTCAGAGGAGTGCAATTTTACACACAGCATTTCTCTTTAATAATAATAATAATAATTTTTAAAAAAGCAGCTTTCTTCCCTTTATTTTTAGCAACCACCTGGCCTGAGACTGAGCGAGCAGAGTCTTGGATGTGCGTGTGTGTTTATGGGGGAAATTGTGGAGGGACACGTGCACGTGTGTCTGCTTTATTCAAATTGGAGCCAGCTTAGCTTTTACTAATTTTAAATAGCTGACTGTTAACGTCAAAGTGCTCGGCCACGGAACAGCCCGAGTGGCTTTGTCTCTCTAGTACAATGGTTTATCAGCTAATGCCTGTCTCATAAAGAGAGACGTGCCAAGGAGCGGGCAGCTCGAGTGGATAGTTTCACGCTGGACAAAAGAAGCTGCTGTGAAAACCAGCCCTGATAGAGTGTCCAGGGTCCAAAACAGATGTTGGAGATGAAATGCAGCGTGGTGTGAGGAGAAAGAAGCGCTGGCTTGAAGTAAGTGAAGCAGCCAGACACACCACGCAGAAGCTTGTTAAATGTGTGATCTCAGTTTGCTGTAGTCTTGCAGTGAAGTGGGGCTTTTTTGGTCTCTCTCTCCCCAGCTGCTTAAATCAAAGACTTTCTGCCTTTCCCCACTGTTCTTTGAAATGCAAACTTGGAGGTCATCAATGTTCTCCTGGAAAGCATAGAAATGTTTGTATACGAGGTGAGGAAACTGTCTCGGCATGAGAGCAGACTGCTTCTAGGTGGGTTATCTCATACAGCAGATATGAGATTTCCCACTTTCCCCAGAAGCTTTTCAAATGGAGGAGCTGAACACAGTGCAGTGAACAAAACCAATGTTCCCACGGTCACACAAAGGGAAAGGAAAAGAACCTCAAGGTTCCTGGTCCTACACAGTAAATTCTAGGATTTTTGGTCTTTAAGACCCTATTTGGCCTTTAGCAATTGAACTGTCTGGCTGTGACTTAGTGTCTTAGGTATGTGCATGACACTCATCATACCGACTCCCCTCATTGTATCACGACTGAGAATCGAGTTTGTCATAAAATTAAGAAAAAGAAATAGGCCTTTAGCTGCAGAAAAAAAACCTGAGAAACCCGGCTGAAGAGTTTGCAAACAAATCAGAAGCATGAAGAAGCCTCAAGTGTGTTATTAACTTTGAAATTTCAAGGTTTCTAAGCTCTATTTACATGATCAGAAATTCTAATGGATGAAATGTTTGCAATTATTTTAGAAAGAAATCCCCAAAAAGTTCCAAAATGAAAGCATCAGAAAGATATTCTTGCTCTCCTTTGCTGGTTGACCAGTTCATGAATGGTTTGGGAAGACCTGAGTGGCCTTTATTTATTTATAATGGAATTTATTGTGAGAAAATTGTATCCTTTCAACTACAAACACACTCAGAGAGAAACAGTGTCTCGGTCCTTGCTATATATCCGAGATTTCCAACTGTTTCACATAAAGAACAGAAAATATGCTGCCAGTTCATCAGCTCAGTATCACACATTTTATGCCACCTTGCTGGCTGGACAAGCAGAGATGTGATTTTCAGCAGGGGTGGGGCTGCAAATTGCAAATTAATTCTATTTTAACAACGCTGTGCACAAAGGTAATCTATAAAAGGTCTAGTTTTAACCCGACCGAAAACAACACCAGAGCACAGAAAGGCAGGACATTTATATGCAAAAGACTGACCTTCTTTGGTGGCAAGACGTGAGGAAGCTTCTGTGTGGGCTGGAGTGTTGTAGACCAGCAGCGAGCTACCTGGAAGGGAAAGGAAAGGAGTTATCGCAGTCTGAACGCGCTCCGCCAGCGGGGAATCGCGTAGGCAGGTAGCAAATGCTATCGCTGGGATCCAAAGCCTGAATTTTTCAGACCATTAGGCACACTTATTGATGGTGGATGTGAAATTCTTTGAAAAGCTTGGTAGCTCTAGGTCACAACCTGTGCTATGGTTTCTCCACTTGCAAATCAAACTAAAGACATTTGGCTTCTTCAACAAGCACCTTGATGTTCTCTGTTGAAAACAGATATCAAAGGGTGAGGCCGTATAGTGTGTTTTTACAGGTATGGTACCTGCCACAGCAGAGCCTCTAGAAATCCCTACAGTGCAGACTGTAAGACGGGGTAAGGTAGAAGCTTTTCTCTCTCTAGCTGAGATTCTGTTTGGGGAACATACAGTAGAAGTGACATGAATCATGCTGTCAGGATCTGAACATTTTTAGAGTGTCACATGCTTGGGTTTGGGCCAACAGCTGCAAAAATCTCACTGATATTCCAGCATCTACCATGCTTTGTGGAATTTGAAAGTACCTTTCTTGTTCCAGAGTGATTTTACAGACACTTTCTGCTGTTTGTATCTACACAGCCCTCTATTCAGCAAGATTCTGGCCCATTTAAGGTACGTGGTCCTAAGCAACACCCGGCAAACAGGACAGATTTGCGCAGAGGCTGCGCTGCCTCCGAGCATCCCCAGATTCTTTGGCAGGACTAAGAATACCTCTTTTGCAGGTCCTAAAATACTAATTGATTGGGATCTTGTGACTGAGCCGTGCAGCCTCTACATTCCTCTAATCCACATGATCCCAAATGACGCCGACCTCACTTGCCCCTCAGCAGTATTCACAGTATGTCCTGTTCAGCCGCGAGAGACGAGGATTAGGCAGTTTGCTTCCAGAATAGCCATTGCAGGTGCTGGATCTTATTGGCCCCCTGTTCCTATGGATTTCTTTCCTTCCCCAAATGCAAGCAAAGCCCCAAGATGTGCACAAGCCGGCGTGTATGCAGAGCCAGAAGGTGTTGGAAAACAAAGCCTGCTTATAGGGAGGGGAGGATGGATGCTACCAGATGCTGCAAGATGGCATGTTTCAAAAGACAGGGATGGATAACACAGTAAACTTAGAGGGAAAGAGTTCAAGAGGATCCCAAGGGTACCTTGACTGCGAAAGCTGCAGATGGCCAAAGTGATTGACTTAAATGTTTAGAGAGACTGGCTGGTCTGTTGCTGTTGCTGGAGGAACTGCAACAGCTTTGTTCACCTAACTCGGGTTTTCATCAGATGGTTTCTGGCTTTGGCATTTCTTCCTTGAATATCTGTGGGGAAACTCGTGTCCACCACTCTCTCCTTTTCAGGTTATTTGAAGTAGATCCTGAATGCAACGCCCAGCCGAGCTTGCCCCAGCCAGACAGGGAAGTGCTGGGGAATTCAGAAACACAGTTTTCTATGACTAAATAGGCTGCAAATGCCTGGTTGCACTGCCTGGCTGAGGAGGTGGGGGTGGGGTGATGAATAGCATTGAACAAATCTGTATAATCAACCTATAGCTACTTTATGCTCAAAAATGCAGCCCAAGCCACTGGAAAGGGACGGCGCCTCCCCCAGTTTAATTGCTAAAAGTTCTCACCTTTGCCCGACAGTCTGAGGTTTCTGGTGGGAACACCACAGAAAAGGAAATGTGTTTCCTATTAAGGGCTTTCAGTGAAGGAGGAAAAGAGAGAAAGCCAGAGACACAGATCAGGACAGAGAGAAGCAGACAGACAGAGGCCAGGCTGCTCCCTCCCTTACTTATTCTTGGGCAAAATTTGACTGCAATGAATTTTCGTTTTGTTCTTATTCCCCCTACCCCTCAGTGGGTCAGTGACACCTTAGATTAAATCAGCTCTTTCTGGAAACACTGGTATTATTATTAAAGAGCAAGGCTATTCTCCTATAACTGATACTAAACATTATTGTACAGTTCCCCCCACCTTTTTCTTCTTTCTTTTACTTCCCTTGCATTAATTAAGGAGGAAGATGGAAAAAGACTGAAAAACAGAGCAAGAAAGGTTGTTTTCCCCCTAAAGCCTTCCTCTTCCCAAGGCAGCTCATCCTTCTGAGATGCAGGAATGTCTTGGTTTCACAATCTTGAACTCTATTTAATCGGAAAGCTTTTTTCATCCACACCTTCCAAAGGCCACGTGGCCTTCCCTCCACGTCTCCTGGTAGAATAAGGGTTCTGCTGCATTTAGCAGTATAGTTTTGTTTGGCATTAATATATGGCTTGAAACCACAAAGCAGTTTTCTGCTGCTGCTTCTCACCACAGTCTCATTCTTTCCCCTTCAAGCTCTTTTCATTTGTACACACAACACACAACCGACCCCCCATAACTAGAAAGGAAAAGGATGGGAGGTGACAGTTCAGGCTTCTTTTGATGTTCATCCCAAACGTAGCAGGAGAACATTCAAATCCCCCTTCCCCTGGAGAAGATTCACCAGGAAGACTGTTTGAAAAAGATATGGGCACAGCAGTCAGCCAGTCTGGAGTCTGAAGGTGCAGGGGGATGAACAAGAAGAAGGAGAAAAAAATCCAAGGCATGATTTCACAGTTTTTGGAGAGGAAACTGGAAGAAACACTTAGAGAAAGATGATTGTTTGGGGGGTAGGCAGTAAATGCCCTGACAAAACTACCGGGAGGGGGTATTTTGAGAGACTCCAAAGGATCAAGTGTGCTGCTGAACTGGGTTCTGCAGGTCTGCAATCTGCTAAAGATCAGTGATGCCTGAATTCCGGAGAGCTTCACTAGGTTATGGAAACAGGAAACAACTGCACGAGTCCGATCCAGACCTAAGTTTTGCCTGAAGACTAAAGGTGCTGTGATACGGGTTTGGTTCAGTCTTGACTACATTAAATAACCCGCCTGAACCCTCTATCCCCAAAACTAAGTTTGAACTTTTGATGAGGTCTTGCCAATGTTACAGGTTTATTTTTTCCATCTGGACTCAGTTATGCTACAATAATGTGCTTCACAGGCAGTGGTAAGAATGCTTTCACCCTGATCAGGAGTGTAAAAAGTTGACAGCCTCCCGAGGAAGCTAATTTTCGGGTGCTGTCCTTGCCTGGCTAGCAAACAGGCTCAGAAAGCTCAGATCAGCTTTATTTCTTGGAAAGCAAACACCAAAGTTGAGGATTCACTAGTCATCACATACCCAATTTAACATCCTGAAAGGATGAACACCTTTCACGAGAGGCTGGGCCGATGGGGTCTAGCCTATAGCTCTGCAACTCCTCAGAGTTCTCCTGTGTTTTGCTGCCGTCACGTATTCTCCACCCCGAGCAGAAGCAGAGCTGGATGTCCCTGAAACAACCAACCTTACAAGAGGGGAAAAATTCCTTTAAAAAAAAACCCAAAAAACCAAAACAGACCATCTCCCCATGGCACTGAGCTCAGAGGCTCGGCACTAAACATCCGCTGGAAATCAGTCTGGAAAAACAATCAGCTCCTTTCGAAGGCGTTACTCCGTGAGGGAGTTAACCAGCAATGCAGAAACCAGACTGTCATTAGGCAGCTCTCGGCCCAGCTGCACGGAATGGAATGCTCTGCAGAGCCTGCCCGACCTCCGCGCAGCCGGGAGCTCGCTTTAATAAGGACGGCGCTCGCATGACGTCTTAGAACAGCCCAAGGGGCTGAGCAGAGAGAAGCTTAGAATCGTAAAAGATGGGGATGGACCGGGATCGAATTCTCCCTTCGTACGCATCTGTGTAGGATGGGAACAATTTGTCTGAAGCCAGAGAAGCTGCTCGGGTTTTGCATTAGGTTAATAGCAGGGAAAGGATTGTTGGCATTCCCCTGGCAGAACGTGGTATTTTTGTGATTATTATTCAGCACGCATTGCGGCAGCACTTCAGTTCTGCAACGGCATCAGGACTCTGTCGTGCTGGGTCTCAAGAGACATGAGACACAATTCGTGTCTCACAGATTTGCCATCTCCACAGAGAAGACCAACAAGAAGGCAGGATGATTAGCTCCATTTTCCAGAGAGTAAAACTGAGGATGGAGGAAATGAGGCAAAGTGTGATCCCTCTTAATTCCAGGCATTTAAAAATGATTTGTGAAGTAGGGGACTACTATCCTCAGCTTCAACATGCCCTGTTGCTTCTTAGACCAGTGTGACCAGCCTTCTAGTGTGGGCACTTCAGGTATCTAAAGGTAGGTAGGATCAGTCAAGAATTTGCTCCCGAGCAGCAAAAGGTAAAGGTGGTGATTGAATCCAGGTCTTCAGTTTTATGCCGTGAGAACAAGGATTCAGTTCCTCTCTTTGAACACCCCAAGTGACCTTAGACTTGGGACGATCTCTGGAGATGCTGTCTGGAGCTAAAGCAACAAAGAACTCAACTGTTCCGCCAACCCTTTCAAATTCAGCCTGGTCCTTTGATTGAAAAAACACACGTCTCCTTCTTCACCTCTTTCTGTCTATTCTCAAATCTTATCAATAAGACAATACAAGTGTCTCACTTGAGTATTTATCTTGTGGGAATTGAAAAACATTTCCGGTTACAAAGGGTCTGATTTGCCCTGCCAAAGTCAGCAGGTTTGGCCAAAGCAGCACCAGCTTCACAAAACTGCCTGACAGCTTCCCATAGAAGTGGGTGATTCTGTGTGCAAAGCAAAGTTAGTCCACGTCTGCCGTAATCGCGAGGTGGTCTGTGAACATCAGCTCTCTGCTGATGAAACAGGATGAAATCAGCACATTATTTTGGATGGGAAATTATCATATTGTGAAGTCACGAGGGACAAAACCAGTTCAACTCCAACAGTTTGGTTATTTGTTGTGAATCGTTTCCTTGGCTCGACTTGAAAAAAAATAGAAGCAAAACAACAAAACCATAAAATAAAGGCAGGGCTTATAGAGGCACCCGTCTGTGATCTAATTCTTGTCCCACCGTAATCTGGGAAAAATCCCACTGCTTTTAGCAGAGGCAGGGAAAGGGCAGCGCTGAACAGCTTTGAAGGAACAGGCTCAGTAAATGCTGCCTCGCTGCTTTATTTGTGCTGGCCAGATGGAGACACCTTCGGCTGCCTTTACATCACAATTGGGTTTCCCAGCAGAAAAAATACACTTTTTTCTTTCTCTCCCTGCCCTCCTACCTTGTTTTATGGCACCTTCTCCTGATTTGTCAGTCCTTAAGTAATTATACTCCTATAAAAGCTGTTTCACTTGAAAAAATATTGGAGCATGTGGGATTTAGCTCCAGTTCTCTGGCCTCATCATAGGAAGTCTTAGAGAGGTCTGAATCTAACACTCCCAGCCTCAAGAGCATGTGCTAACCAGAAGGGATTTGGGGAATCACTCTTGTATTTTTTTCCTCTTTCCAACAGATCTGGGCCTCCAGGAACACAGAAAATCTCCATCTCTGCCCAATTGTGGGTCCTATTTTGAAACGGTCATTACCAGAAGCCTTAGGGGAAAAGTGCACGGCTCTAACTGCAAAGTTACGGAATAATTTGCCCGTGACCTGTCAGTTAATGTTTGGTTTAATCTCCATAGCAAACATGTATTTTTATCATGCAGCCACAGATATTTTTATTATCTGTAAGACTATCTAATCTTCTTAAGAGTCCTGCTCAGTTCTTCACCTCCCCGATAGCACCGCCAACTCCATCTAAGTTGAAATTAACCTTCCAAGCCCCTCTTTATTCCTCCCTTCCTTGTTTGTTCTCCCTGCTTGCCTTTCTGTGTTCCTTTTCCTTCAGCCTTGCTGCTCTTGATCCTGCAAGAAGAGCTCCAGAAGTTCAACGCTCATGGCAGCTTATCCTATCAGCATGGGATGAGTCGGGGCAATACTTACTTTCCCTGAGGTAACTGAGGTGAGACAACAGAACTTCTGTGTTGTAGAGGGAGGTTGTTCGGAGGAAGTCATCCTTGTTCATTTTGCAGAGCTCCTTGCCATCCATGTTCTGGAAGATGGTGGTGTCAATCTCCATTAATCCATATTCCTTTATAGCCCATTCCAGCCACTGGCGCACGTGGTCTTGGGTCCATAGGGTGGGATCTGGCGGGAAAGCACAAAGGATAGTGACACTCTACACAAGCCTCAAGTCTCTAACAGCCGCTTTAGCCCCTTCAAAGCATTAACTGGCGATCCCACAACCGCCTGGATTTAAGGTACTTGATTCCCATGCATTTTGCCAAGATGAACAAGTATCGTGCGATAACAAGACTCAAGGCACACAGACTGATCACACTTGACCCTCTGTCAGGGGAACTTCTCTTGACTGTCTCCCACCTGCCTGAACCTTATTCCTCTGCTTGGGAACAATATTAGGGACATTCGACTGTGACTTTTCTCCCTCTGGAAAAAAGGCTTCCAAAAGCAAACTCATCCCTTTGAAAGGGTACGGCTTTTGTTCTGCAGTGCTATATAGTTACATCAGCGTGGGGGAAGTCACACCATCCTTCACAAGCACATTACAAAGTCCCAACAGATGGCATTTGAAAATCTGGGGATGGTATTTACGGTCAGCAAAGGGACTCTGAAAAAAATATATTATTGCTTAAACAGAACAGCTTGCCATGGATCTCTGAGTCACATTTGTTCACCCCGCTGACAAGAACACAATTCTACCTCTGCTAGCCCTCTAAAACCAACACAGCTATTGGAGGGCAATGTGGATTTTATACTGTCTCATGCATCACTATCAACTGTCAGCAAAGCTCCAGCTGTGGAATCTTTATTACTGGCGGTGACGTAAGAGAGAGATTGAACCCGGCTGGAGTTTCAGCCCCCATGGTGATGGTTTGCTGCATCAGTAGTTAAAAAAAGAAATCATCCTTTGAGTTTTGAAAAGAGCATTAGATCAGAAAGTCCCAGCAAGACTCTGTGCCACAATACCATTTTTACAGAGTCATTTTCGGAGCGTATCTGCAATTTCAGATGTTTCCTGTGCTGCTTCTCCCCATGTATCCCATTTGAACGTTTAAGCTGCGAATTCACGTTCCATTGCAGCTGGAGAGGACTGCAAATTCAAGCCTTAACTCTGGAGATGTTCGAGCTGTCCCTCACAGCTGGGACATTCCTCTAAGATAAACCTCAACCACCTCAGGTCCCGTGGTAGTTGAGAAAATGGATCAGAAACATGTAGTCATCCCACAGCTGGTAGGTTGGGCTTTGGGGAGGACAAGAAATGCTTCTGCCACACATTTTATGGGGTATAAAACAATGCCTTGGCCCAGGACTGTATTCTTGGGCTGCAGGAATCCCTTGACACAAAGGTCAGGTGGTGGCTGTACCTGGTGCATTCCTGGGAGGCTGAGTTCCAGAATAACAGCTTGAAATGGAGAAGTAAGACCAAGGAATATAGAAAATTATAATGTGATGTTTTCTCACTGAATTTCTAGTAAACCAGGTTGCTTCAAGTTGAATTTTAAACCTGGAACTTAAACCCCAATATCTTTGCAAGTCTACTTTGGGAAAGAAAGATGGATATCCATTAAATTTTGGCAATGGCCAATTTAAATGCTGCTTTCTAAGCACTGGCAAAAGACTGCAAATGTAACAATGCAAGTATTCAAAGGGGGATTTAAAAATTTTTTTTAATTGAAAGAGTTATTTGCCTTGAGTCTTGAAAAAAACCCAGCATTGAGAGGGCATAGTGAATTTGTGGTCTCCCTTTAAACAAACACTTTTGAATTTCAGATATTTGTTCAGCCTATTTTTCACTGCAAAAGACATTGAATGGTCTCTGAAAAACTGCTTTCTTGAAACATGGCTTAGAGTTCATTATTATTACGATCACAAGCCTAATGTGACATTATTCTTGCCTATCTTCACCCTAATGTGCCATAAATCTTTACTCTGGATTATATTAAAATTTCCAAATGCCTTTCTTGGATGAATTGGGCCTCATATCCTGCAGCCAGAGATCCGGGATGATGTTCAGTATTGTCATCCAAAGTCTGGTAAATCATGGCTATTTCACAACTATCTCAAGGTTTTGATTTGTGGATGCTCCTGAGGTGAGGAAAGAAGTATTTCTTTTTTTTTTTTCCACTGTCTTTCAAAAAGGAGATTTTAAACCTTCCCTTCACTGAGGGCACTAAAACTCATTTCCCCTATTTCTACAACTACAGCAAGCTTTAGTCCCCCCTTGGTCTTTTTAAATATGAATCAATAATGTGATGATGGGAAAGGTAAATGTTCCCTCTTAACTATCTTTAATAACATAATGACTGGTTGGTATCAGCTAACACCTTCCTAGGCCATACTGATGCTGACAACACATCTGATGCTGTCACCAGCTGGGTCAGCCAGTCCCTATCAGCAGATCTTAACAGTGGTTTAAACGGCACTTTGAGATCTGCTGTCAATCTTTTACTGGTTTCCCTTTACTAGATTCAATTCAAGATTCTCCTTTTCATTCTAAATGGCAAACAAATGCTTGGGAGTTGTCATCTGTTCGTGGTCAGGCCATGATCAGAAAACAGAGCTAAATTCCACGAGGATGTTTCTTTCTGACAGCAATTAATCTGCTCCAATCGGCTACATCCCTTGGTGAAAACCTCACAGCTCTGGGTGAAAAGAAACCCCCTGAAACCAGTGGAAGTTTGGGTGTGTAAAATGGGCCAAGTCTTGGCTCCTAATATCTCTCTTGCTGGGAAGTTCCTGGGCTAGCCTGTTTATATTGATAGTGTTTATAAACTTTGCAGGGAAAAAGGCTCCCTCTCATTCCAGGTTCAGGCTTCACTGGTTATCTGTCCCAGCAGCTCTTGTTTCTGACTATCCAAATGGATCCAGTGCATCCTGCCAGTGTCAGCCAGCAGATGTGGATAGCACAGACAGACAGAGCTGGACAGGAATGTTTCTGTGGAACAGTCTTTGGAAGGGTAATGTAGTTCCTGCAAAAGAGAAATTTTTTCTGGTTTTCTACTTCTAACAAAAAAATGAAAACAAAATAGCTCATTTGGAATCACTATGACATGAAAGTGCATTTGGGTCCTGCAGAGCATTATGGGAGTCATAATTTGGGTCCACTTCATGCTTATTCTTGCCTATGAACTTCTAATTCTGATTTAAGGTAGAACATATACTGGGACACAGGAAATCCCCCCCTGGCCAGACACTCTGATATTTCCTTACTTTTTATGTGATTGTTAAGAAAGAGAATTCCTCAGAGAGTGCCTTAACAAACCTTATCTGTTCAGCTGGATGACAGCACAAGGAAATATGACAAAGAGTTTGATGGTGGTGGTACCTGCTGGGACAATGACTCTCCTCTCATTGGTGGTCATGTTGGGAGGAGGCCCGTTCTTCTCATCCATGTAGGTGCTGTAACTCATTGGGTTGGATTCCGTCCCTGCTCCAACGAGTTTGCTGCATTTGTTCACACTGCAGTCTACGGGGGACTCCCTGAAATGCGAAAGGAAAGAGATGACTTGTCATTGTTACACACCTTTCATCCCTGCTGCAGCAGGAGGTTTGGGTTACAGCATCAACAAGTGTCCCAAAGGTGGAAAGTTCAGGGGAGTTTCCATATCGGCTATTCCTGACCTGTCACATGGATGTCATAAGGTGACCTGTGAATCACAAGCCTCACAGAGGAGATACACAGATACACCTGCCTTCATTTCAGCTGACAAAGAGCAGAAAATGCCAACATGACAGGATGGTCACAGGAGGATACTACACTGTCAGCATGGGATCGAAAAACTCTGATTTATACAGGGCTGGATGTTATGGATCTTGTCTGTTCCTAACAGTCTCAGGCTTGTCTACTACTTGGACAGGGAACCTAGAAATCTGAGGTGCCTTAGACATGAGTCAAGAACTTCAGACCGCAGAAACCGTGTGTGGAAAAGGCTCTGGCTCCAGTTTCACTTTGGAGGCGATGGAGTGATGAGGAGGGAACATTTAGCAACTCAGGTGGCACTGTGCTAAGACCTGGCCTACATCAGACCCTTGGCAAGCAACAGGCTTTCCCTGTCCTGCTCTGGGAGAATTCTGAGCCTCCAAACCACAGAGAACGAGCACAGATTTTGTTTTTCTCCAGCTGCAGTAGTACCTCAGGCTTTTCGTTCTAGAGGCCACTTAAAATACCAGTCCACAGCCTGCCACAGGCACCCAGCACATCCCAGCTCGGAAGGACATACCGGAGAAGGGCAGCATTATTGCCCTCACCCTTACAAGCGTGCCTTAGCGCGCAGGCTCTCCGCAAAGCAAGCGCAGAGCTCGTATCCAGGGCAGTTTAGTCCACGGCTTTAAGTGCACAGCCGTCCTTCTTTCCTGCCAGGAGCAAAGCGGCCTGGGAAGAAACCATTTGCTGAAGGGTAAGAGCTGTGACAATGCACCAGATCCCACCCTCTGAGTTCAGCTGGCAAGACTTCCGAGTTTGGACACTAAACAAATTTGTTTCTTAATCTGAATGGGGGGGGGGGGGAGGGAGAAATTACTGAAATTCAGTTATCATGGCTGGGAGATAAATGCTCCACCGAGATATTCTAAGGCAGATGGTAATTTTTTCCTCATGTCTTACTGAGGGAATGTTGCTTGAAAATGGAAATAAGATGTATAACTTACACATGTTCGAATTTAAGGTTTTACTATTTCGCCTACTGTTTTTCCAGGCAGGGAACCAAAATCCGCCTTCGGAGAAGCAAACTGCTGAAGGTTTAATGTCCCCGTGGCAGTCAGAGGAGAGTCTGAGCAACTGCAGGGACACCAGGGTTTTCAGAGGGAATGTGATCATTTCTAACTTGCTGTTGCAATACTCTGTGTCAGGTGTTAAACGCTGCCTGTACTGGCAGAGAAAAAGCCCCGAGGCAGCACAAAGGATCTTATTCTCTCCTGAGGTACAGGCTGTCCTGAGAAGACTCGGTGAAGCAGGGGCAAGAACATCCACGCTTCAAGGTGTCAGACTGTTCAGCTTACTGCTCGCTGGACCCGAGGAGGTGACTGAGCTCCTCACCCACCCTGCTTGGAGACTGAGTGCTGACTTTAAATGGTGCAGACAGCCCAGCTGGTGGGGCAGACCTGAATACACCCATCCCCACGCCGGGATTCCCATCTTTGGGGTGAAGTTCTCCCTCCTTCAGACACAACAGTAGAATTGTCTTTGTATTCCCTGCAGTCAGCACGTCCCAGGTTCTAACCATGCTGGCCTAAGGTCCTCCTATGGGGTTTGCCCTCACCCCCCTGCTCTGTCATTAAATTTCTCTGGAAATTATCCCCTGCAGTTGAGATACACATTGTTACTGATAAAACAGTTACGTACATAAAACTCATTCCAAACTAGAGAACTCCAGACTCTCAGATTAGAGCATCTTCTAAAAAGTTTATCTGCCCAGGACTATGCACACTTTCTACTGGCATGAAATGACACACATGAGAAGACCACAAGGCCCTTGGCTGTCTCTACTCTGCTGAAGTATCATGCACATTCACATGACCGATACAGCAAAGTAACAAAAATAGTACCAGTGCTGTAAGATATCTCCTCGGTGGTTTTGTGATGGTTTTTCACTCTGCAGACTCTCGGCTTGGCAGTTAGGACCCTGCCTATCATCTGCCTTGCTCTCTATGTTCTGGCAGCCAAAAGCAGACAACCAAGTATGAAGGACACATCTGGAAAGAAGTTTAAGGGGCTGAGGTGCCCTTGCCAACCTCTGGTTTACCACTGTGGGAAGAGAAGCCCCTCTGGTAATCCTGCAGGATGTTAAACATGCTCCATGTACCTGACAGAGTTGTGTCCATCCAGCCTTTCCCTCTGAGGAAGTTTTCTGGATGGTTGGGTCTAGAGCTAACCTCAGTGGGAGTCTGATAGCAGAAGGACAGACATAACTGGGAATAGCATCACCAAAACTTAACCGGGCAGGAGACTGAACTATCCTTAAGAAAAATACCATGAAATCTTTAGTGACAGCAAGCAGGAAGAGCCTTACTTTTGTGTCCTCTGCAACCCAGCATTTCCTACCAGATCCAGACATTGCACTGGGAAAGGAGGCAGCGCTACCAGACTGAACTAGCTCCGCAGCGCCCAGATGCCCTTTACTGTGCCACCCCAGCCTAAGATGAGGGATTTACCAGTATCCCAGCAGAAGGTAGGTGTAGCTGTGGGCAACACAAGGAAGAATTCAGTGTGGGGAACAGCTACAGTATCAAATAAAAACCAGGGAGCTGCGAGCCATGAATAGTGTATTCATTGAATGTAGCTCCTTCCTTACTTCCTGCATTACCCACACCAAGGCTTAGATGTATATAAAGATTTCCTCATCATTTGAAATGGTTTGTGCGAGGGGATTTCAGATGCCAGATTAATCCTTGACTTTTCACGGAGACTTTAGGCTTGCAAGTGGCTATACATCCCGCACTTGCTCAAGTTCTGGGCAGAAAACGTCATAGATCTAGTAAGGTAAATTGATATAGGTTGCATTCACAAGAGCTCTTAAGTACATTCACTGTGGCAGTGACAGAGGCCAAGGAATATGAAGCAGTTCTCATTCCCACTGTCCATCCAAAGACTCTTCGTTCCAGCAGCTCCAGTAACAGTCTCTGGGGATGCCAAGAGCTTGGTGTTTTGGGAAAGTTTATGCTAGACTGGCCAAAATGGACAAGCAGCTAGGCTGGCATTGACTAATGAATCCTCTGTACAGCATCAGCCTTGTGTTCCAGGTACCTGAAAATAAAGCAATTACTGTCCCAGGGCCTCTGTCTAGGAATCACCTTTGGCTTTCATTCGAAAGAGCAAAAGAAGGGATTTCAGTGATTTCTGAACTGCCTCAGCTGTGGTCAGTTGGTTATTTTCTCCTTCTTTCTTTCCCTTTCTTCCTATCCTTTCGTTCCTCCTCTCTTCCCAACATTTCTCTTGTTTTTAAATTAATCTCTTTTTGCTCTAGGTCCCCACTTGGTCATCTCAGCTTCAGTCTTTACACTTGAAATTAGATTTTAATTACTTTTGTTTTGTTCAGTGAAGGAAGTAAGAACAGACAGGCTGTGATTCTGCTCACAGGCAGGGAACAGAGCAATCGGGGCAGAATCACAGCCCCTCCAAACTTACAGCTATCTGCACTCTAACCCTGCCTCTCACCCCGCTCGCGCGAGCAGCTTCACGTGGAGAAAGTCTAAATCTGGAGGAGAAAGGGACAGCTGTAAAAAGGATGGGAAGAGACACACAGGCTACAAACCACATGAGGAAAGCAGAGAGGCTCAGGGTGGTCTAAAAGAACCATGTTTATCACAGGTAATGGCCCAGTCTGGTGCTCTGGCTGGGGACTAGAACACCGCCGTGAATCCCACTAGAGGGCTCACACGCTACTCAAAGGGGATTTTTATTCAGAGATGGTCCTTTTGTTTTGTTTGGAGATAATTATTGTGGCATTAAAAAGTTCTGAGATCCTCTGGCCTTAGATTATTTTCATATTCTGAAGCAAGAGAATGTCTCCAAAGCATTTTCAAAGCGCTGACTTATTTTAGCCCCACAAAATTCATACCACCAGCTGGAATTACCTAGTGAAGTTTGCCCGTGTCCGTGATCTCATCCAGCACATCAGAATACTCTCTTATATTTGAAGATCATTTTGTAATATCTTTTTAAAAATCGCTCTCTGAGTTTAGCTACAAATACAGATCTGTTGTAGCTCGGGCAAAATTTGGAACGTCTGTTGTTTGGTTCGCTCTTTGCGTCTGGAATTTATGTAAAAGATGAGGAATAATCTATTATTAAATTGGGTTAAACTTTACCCAGTGCTTTTCTAAATAATCCTCTTCCTTTATGAATTGGAATTTAAAATGTGAAGGATTTTTTTTGTTTGTTTTGTTTTTAAAGATACAATTGATTGTATTTACCTCATCAAAGCATCTAAAGGTCCCAAGAGAAATGCAGCCCTAGCACGTTGGGAACTGCACAAGCACATTGTAGGAGACAGATCTTTCCCTGAATGGGATCTAAACAAAATAAAAGACACAAACCCAGCAGAGAATAAAAATTGCAAGCCCCAAATGGATGCAGAGAGAGATGAACAGCATATAAAACTGGATGGAAAAGCTGGATTTTGTGGGTTTTTGTGTGAAATAGGTCAGTGCAACAAAGACGAGACCATTTCCCTACCCCAATACCTAAGAAGGTGTAAGAAGCACAAGGAATTGCAGTTTTCTGGGTTGGATTTTAACTGCCTTGTGTTTGGACGCTAACAGCCCCAGTTAGCATCCAGTTATCCAGGAAATTCTGTCCAGTTTGGGAGTAAACCAGGAAAACCTGCCATGGGGTAGAAAGCTGGTCAGGGTTTCCTTGTTGTTCAGCACTTGGAGGGATGATCCTGCAGAACAGGCCTGGAGAGGTTCTTCAAAGACCACTTGTCCCACCCTCTGAGGGCCAAACCGTCTCCTGGGGGCAGTCAGACCTGCTTCTGAGTGCTAAGAAAAAGAAAAGCTGGATGCTGTCTCTCACCATCATCTAGTTCCCTCCACTGTCAGCTTTCCTCTAGCTTTGTCACTCTCTAGAGTGCACAAACCATTCTCTCGACGAGCAGCAAACGCCAACGCTCTGAGTACAGGTGAAACACAGAATAAAAGCTGCTCCCTCTCATGAGGCAGCTGGAACCCGGTAAGAAAGCATGCTTGAAAAACAAGAGGGAGAAGGAGAGGCAGGGAGGGAGAGAGGGAGGGAGGGATTGGGAATAGGTTTTATTATTCAGTCCACAATTAATTTGTGCTGCAATTGGCGTCTGCAGCTCAGATGGGGAGTCAGTTTTGCCAGGCAGCTGATAGGCAGAGGAAGAAGTGAGTGCAGTGGCCCAACTCATAACAAAGAACTGTGGTGGACACGCGGGGAAAGGACAAATTTTTAGCCATTAATAAATAGGAGAGGATGGCTAAGTCAAATGAATGTCATTTCTTGGGTGGATTGGAGCTCTCGTGCTAACAAGGCAAGGCTGAAGCTATTTCAGTGCTTAGTTCTGCTACTCAAAACAGTCCTTTTCTCTAACAGGTTGGGAAGTTGTTACCCCTCTTTCAGAGAGACTGAGGACACTTGGTTTCTGCCTAAGAATCTCGTAGTCTTGAGCAAGCCCATAAAGCAGGATTTCCTTTTTGCCCAGAATAAACACACTTCTGGAGGGCCCTTCTCCATGGGTACCAGAGCACTTACAGTTGTTAATGAATCCGTTTGTCAAAGCACCACCCCTTTTTTTTTTTTCTTCTGAGCAGATGAGGAAATTGTGACACAAAGATCACAACAGAAGGACTACCCCAAACACTTCATTCCCAAGTAGGTGCAATACACATATGAGAATGTTACATTGAGTTTTGGACCTACAAGGACACACGTGCAGAATCTATAGAGAACATGTGCTTACGGGGTCTGAAAAGCACAAAAACACGCTGCCTGGGGTAGCTCAGCAGATGTGACAGGACTATTCCTTCCCTCAGCCCTCCAAAATTCAGTAGAATGAGACAGAGAAGTAGCAGAATGGGAGGAAACACTCTCCGTGCGTTGGTCTTGACGCAAGGGGTGTGGGCACCACATGCAATGCTACCAAGGGCTTCCTCACCCAATCATGTTTTTCAGGGAATAACTCTGTTTTCCCGTGTTTCAGCCTCAATTCTGAGCTCAGAAACACTAGTGCAAAAAAATCCATTCTTAAGAAATTCCAGAAATGATACTAAGGTACAACTGAGGCAAGCTCAAATTCAGTCTACAAATGATCACCATCAAAGAGCAACTGACTCAAAGCCCCTTTATCTTAGAGTAAAATCAGCATCTACTGTATACTTATGAGGAAAAAAACCCACGCTTTTGTTTGAAGTCTTTAGTACCATCAGCTCACTACAGAAGCCTGAAAATGTGAGGCTGCTTTCTGTTTCAAACTCTACACTTTGCTAGGTTCTCAGAAACCAGGAAAATAGGCTGTTACAGGAGCCTTAAACTAACCCGACAAGAGAAAACCCCTTGATTGTTTAATTGCCCTGTACTAACATAATACAAATGTCAGAGGTGTTTGTCACTTTGAAATGAAAATCAAATTTAACATTAATAGGAACTCTAAAAGCTCATGCTAAGACAAAGTCATTTTTCTTTATTGTATCTATCTACAGCTGAAAAAAAAAAAATGGAAATTTCTACACCTTTGTCCGAGAAGAAGATATTTTTTTCCTAGGCTTTGAGCTCATAGAAATGTTTTAACAAGAGACAGTCTGAGCTGGGATGATGTTTTCAAGTCTTTGATTTTCTCACTGAATAGGGAAATGATCCATCCCCAGCTCTAACTACAAATGGTGGAGGGCAGACCTCCTGCCTTACTGGCTAAAAGCTGTAGAGGATACACCATCACCAGGGTCCTTATGATGGTCACCAGTGCTGCTCATATCTAGTCCTGAACTCTTTCTCACCAGCAGTAGTGTGTAATTCACACAGAAGAGGTGGGGTTTTGGGTTGTTACACCTCATAGACCGCCACGAAGGACCTCAGGCTGCGTGACTGACTCCAGGAGCCCCTTGAGCCATGGCACATTTGCGGGATCCTGACCTAAGTGATGAAATGTGTCATATACCACAGGGTTTGCAGCATGAACTCTGTCCCCGCAGTCTCCCGTCCCAGTCTGTAGAGCGTCCGTGGAGACTGGTGGAGATACATGCTGCAGAATTGTGAGAGCAAGGGACTCGGGCCGTGAGTGACAGAGGAACTTCGTGGGGAGAGGGTCCTACACAAAGAGTGGCGGTTGTTGATAGGCAGGCTGAGAACATGAATGGACAATACATGCTTTGCTTTTATTTAAGATCCAGTAGATGTGGAAAGGGTCTTTCCTTACCTTGATCCATTCATGTGGTCATATTCCCTTTTGACGTTGACCCGGACGGGCTGATTAATCCACTCCTGCTGAGGAGGCAAAGGGTTGATTTTGTGCGGCTGGCCATAGTCGGGGTTCCCTGAGGCTGTCATATCTGCCTTGGGGAGGTGAGTGGCAGCGCCGTACGTGGAGTCAAAGAGGGACTGGTCGTCGCTCACCACCGACAGAGCCTCCTGAGAAGAAAAAAAGACACAAAACCAAGTGCTCAGAGTCATGACTAAACTAGTAACTCCACTCTTAGTCTCTCTTTGAGCTGGTGAGCACCTGCAAGGGCCCTGCAGCTGCCCAGCGCTGTCTGAAATTGCCATCTGCCAGGATCGCAGGTTGAATCAGATTCTTTGGGGTCCATTAACCCCTATGCAAAACTGGTGGGTTGCTTTGCTGGCTGCTGCGCTGCTCTGAGTGGGGTAAGAGTTAAGGTTAACTTCTGCAAAGAGCAAAGGTGGCTGCTGAGCGCTGTGTCATTCTCATCGCTCGCTGTGAGCAGCTCTATCTGCACTTTCATAGAGTTACTGACTCACCTGCCTGCACCTTCTGGTCCAAAATCACCCAGAGAGATATGTGACATTTCTGGAGTGTCACTTGGAGGCCTACACATCTTCTTTCAGAGGGTTTTGCTCAGTGTTTATATTTTGAGGTTATCAGGGAAGGAGAAGCAGCCAGTGCAGGTCAGAGTTATGGGTGTTAGTGGTGGGATGAAAAATGCATTACTTTACACTTTGTGTTTATTTTGTGGGAAGCGTAGGGCTGGTGAGTTACCAAACTCTGCATTTCTAGAAATGCTTCAAAACAGGAAATTGTTATCCTTTTTTTTTTTTTTTTTTCCCTGCCGAAACTCCGAATGTTGACAAAAAGTTTTGACTATCAATTTCCTCGCCTTGATGCGCTTGGGTTTTCTAAATGAAGCGTGCCAGGCTCGTAACGGCCTTGGCACGGTCCTGCCGTGCTCAAAGGGCATTTGACAAAGTCTGCGTGTTCTTTTTGGAGCTGAGTTAACCGCACATAACACAGCTGCCATTATGGCTGGCAAGACAGAAAGTGAACAAGGAGCCTCCCAAACTAAAAGCACACGCTGCTTTAGTGGGAGTTAATGGAGCTGACCTCCGAAATAAAAGCAGCGACAGATTCACCTACCCTGTGGACCCAGCATTCAAAAGACCTGTAGCACTGATGTGAGTGCAGCAGTGGGTTACCACTGAACACGCAGACACGCTTTCTCTTGAAAGCCAGTCTGTTGCTAAACCCCCAGTACTCAAAATTTGCAGGGGACAGTCCAAATCATGAGCTTTTCAAAAGAATAAGTGATAGCTCTCTCCTCGCCTCCCCCCAGTAGCTGGTTCTGAGGTTCCATAACCAGGAAGGGAAACAGAAATTCTGAAAACTTAGAAAAGCGCAGCTGCTGGAATCCTCCGATTACATGAGAATCTAAGTGCAGATCAGATCTTAGCAGGCTCGTGATATCATCACAAGAAATGTCACTAGAGTCTACTGGGTGAACACGAGAACCCCTCTTAGCTTGAAATTAACCCACTTAAGAGGAGGCAGGTCAGTCCTCTGCGTTCACAAATATCAGCAATTTTCTATCTCTGACCTCAGATCACGTTACAAAACCAAATAAGCCTGAATAGCCTCGAGTTTAGGCCTGACTAAGCTTGAATTCGATGGAACCTTCAAACATCTGCTTAAGTCCTGCTGAAGTTACAGTATTTGCTGTAAAAATATTGTGAGCAACCTCTGGCACTGCTCTGCAGAGATGGCTGCAGCCTTTAAACCACAAAAGAGAGAACTTTTACCCCACGCTGCCTAAAGCTGCATGTTGCAAGGAGCTCAGACCCTGTTCATCCTTTCCAGCAGCTTTTTCTGGGTGGGTGCACTATCTTTCCAAAATAGCCCCTCCTTTTTTTTGGCTTTAATTTGAGTAAGCTTGGGAGTGGAAGGTGTTCCTCAGAACTTCCCTGTGATGCAAGGCTGTAGTGACTTGTTGCACTCTCATGTATTTTGAGTCAGGTTGTCATGCAGAGAGGTTCCTAAATGACAATTCTTCTCTAAGTTTCTGCTTCCTCTCAGTATAAAAAATGTGGGGTTCCCTTCATTCTGACTTGAAGGGGTAGGTGAACCCCAAATACCCAGGGCACTGGACTGACTGATGATCTCTAGATCCAGTCTCAGCTATGTATCTTACTGGTCAGAGGCAAGGAAACCACGAGTACCTCTGAAAATGCATGGAATAAAATTTTTAAATGTTTGGGTTTGGAGATTTCCAGTCTAAAAACATAAACAAAGTTGGGGGGTTTCAGAGAAACAATATCTGGGAAAATGCTTTTTCTGCCTAAAGCCATTTTTTTTTTCTTTTTGAAGAAAGGGTCTGATAGAAAAAAAGTTGGATAGCTGGGATCTTTCTGGCTGCTCCTCCCCTCAAAAATCCCAAAACAACCCACAACCCCCCCCAAAGAACAGCCCTAGACTAGGATCAGTGATTAGGGTGACATCCAAGTACAGCTATCTCTGCACACACCGGCAAGTACACCCTTTGATACACAGACCATCTGATGGAGAAGCCTGCCGCCTCAGATAAGGATCTTCCTTGAAAGACAGAGGGGCTGCTAGGCCCAGCCTACAGAAGCAACTGGTTTAACTGGGCTAATGCTGATCTCCGAGGCAGGCAGCAGCTTTTGCCGCTTGAACGCATCCAGACTGCAGGCTCCACTGTCTTTAAAAACTCTGTCGCACACAGGAACAGAAATTCAAGCGACGGCTGCATCACGGCAGGGCCGAGCGGTTGCTGAACCAGGAATCGTTTGAGCCAAACCCCTGAGTTAGTTACAGCCACAAAAGCTACAGACTCAAGGCTCTGGGGGAACCGAAGACTCTCAGAGCAGATCAGGCAGAGATAGCGGCTTGTAACACCTGCTTACGGTGCGGGTCGTGCATGCAAATAGCAAACGAGCATTGCTGATGGCATGCAAGGGAAGTTGGGTGGCACGTTGCCAAGCCCTGCTGCAGTCGGCTTCTCCGTGCACATCCACAGCTTAAAGAGAAAAAAGGTGGCAAGCAACAAGCAGCTTTCAGTTGGTGGGTCTGGGTAGGGGGACCACTCGTCCGAGCAGCGAGGACTGCCTGGGATTTGGTTTAACTCTCTCGGAAGATGACAGGGCTTGGCTGGCCCTGCCACAGCTTCAGGCTACAGAGCAAGATGGGGATTGTGTGCAACCATCTATCAGAGTACACCACCACCTATCGTGTACTGCTCACTGTCAGAGGTTCTCCTTGCTTAGATTCAGTTTTGAAGGACTAATCTGTTCAGGAAGTGTTTGGCTTCAGTTCTGGTTGAGGAAGAGATCAACACTTGGACTGAATACCAGAGGGCAAATTTCCACCCCCTGGAATCGAGAGCTACTTAGTGTTTGTTGATGGGCAACTGGGAAAACACATGGAGGTGTTAAAGGTGCTAACATAACCTAACCAGACAGGCCACAGCTCGCCAGGGCTCCCCCCATGCTGTTGCCTCCCAGGCTGTGTCCTTGAGCTGGCCAGACTGAGTCTGAGACAGGGGTCTTGTGTGTCTTATTCTGGCATATATGTTACATTATATTGCCTCCGGGAATAGGTTAGCTTCAGTTTTTCCAGCTTTTAATCACATTCCTGGCATAAATGTGGCAAGCCCCGTCTACGGCAGCTTGCGGTGCCGTAGCTTGCGCCGTAGCTTGCGATCGAACTGTCACAGAGGAGAGGCTCCCATTGCCCTGACTGCTGGAACAGCTTTGCCTACAGCCAGTGCACACCTCTGGGTCCCTCAGACACCAATCTGTGATAGGGCTATATCATAAAATTACAGTTTATAGTTGTAAAAGGTCAAATTTGCAGTTTTTCCTTTATTTGATTGGCCATGTAGACCCAGGCCCCAAGTGCTACTGTGAGATAGTTCACCTGATTTTGTTCATCTGATTTAGTTCACATGATTTTAGTTCATCTGATTTTGTTCACCTAATGAATTGAGCAGGATATCTGAGCCAATATAGGAGTGGAATGGGTCTGAGAAACAACCCCTAGGTAAAAATCATAGAACGGTTTGGGTTGGAAGGGACCTTAAAGAGCATCTCGTTCCAAGCCCCCTGCCATGGGTAGGGACACCTCCCACTAAAGCAAGTTGCTCAAAACCCCATCCAACCTGGTCTTGAAGATGCTCAGCGATGGAGCATCCACAGCTTCCCTGGGCAACCTGTGCCAGGGTCTCACCAGCCTCAGACTGAAGAGCTTCTGCCTCATTTCTAATCTAAGTCTCCCCTCTGCCAGTTTGAAGCTCTTACCCCTCATCCTATCACTGCAAGTCCTTGCTCGGCTCTGGGAGAAAGGTCATGAAAACAAGAGCTGGTGAGGTGACAGTGCTTTCATCCCAGGGAAGACCCAGTGCCTACAGTAATGGCTCTTTCCTGGTGTGCATGATGCATTTTCACTGACTACTGATTCGAGCTCTTTACATTCACTTTTCTGGCCATAACCACATTTAAAAGGCATTGCTAAAGATCAAAGGTTCACCCTCCTCCACAAAGTCTGCCTTAGAAGAGAAGAAAACGCTGAATATGTGAACATGCCATGCATGGAAAGGTTACTTCCACCTCTAGAGGGGTGAGTTTTTCCTTTTCTTTCTTTTTTTTTTCTCTTTTTTTTTTTTTTTTTCCAATAACATACTTTCACCACTCTCAGTCCTGTGAGGAAATCACTCCTGAAATATTTGTGTAAAGAGAACGTGACCACCGCAGCCCCACTATCTGAAGAGTCCAGACGTACGATGCAAAGCCCCAGAATATGAGGTGCCAGCAGCAACGAGCCTCACACATGGCTTTGAGGTTAGCACAGAGGATCTATTCCTTGAATAGAAATGACTTTGGCATTGCAGTTTTAAGAGTCAGCACTTCTGCTGCCAACATCTCATACAGGCCGAAAAGAGATAACATCAGACTTACAAGAAAATGAGTCAAATATCAAATTTGAAAAGAAGCAAGAGCCTGTGTTGATCTTGGGGCAGCAAATACGGATGGATAAGGGCACTGAATGAAGAGAGAGGAAAGCAGAGTATTATTCTTATCCCTGCCCTTGATCTTTGGCATAACCTTTAGTAAAGTGTTTCCCTGTCTGTGTCTTTTTCATCCCATTGCTCCTCTCTTGCCCTGATCCGTGTGCACTGTAAGGTCTGTGGGCACAGAGCCTCTTCCAGTGCTGTTACTGGAACACAAACAGGAATCAAGACCTACAGGATAGCTGGAGAGGGACTTTTTATAAGGGCATGTGGTGATAGGACAAGGGGCAATGGCTTTAAACTAGAGCAGGGGAGATTTAGAGTAGACATTAGGAAGGAGTTCTTCACTCTGAGGCTAGTGAGACCCTGGCACAGGTTGCCCAGGGAAGCTGTGGATGCTCCATCCCTGGATGTGCTCAAGACCAGGCTGGATGGGGCTCTGACCAACCTGCTCTAGTGGGAGGTGCCCCTGCCCATGGCAGGGGGCTTGGAACGAGATGATCTTTAAGGTCCCTTCCAACTCAAGCCATTCTGTGATTCATTTGGATAATCCAAAGCAAGGCCTGGACTGCAATCCCACACTCTAATACATCCAGTCTTCACACAACACAAAGACAGCCCTCTGGAGCTCTTTCAGCACACTTTTCATGAGGTTTGCACACTCTACTCCACCTTCCTTACCCAATATGATGTGATTGGTGCAGGGACTCCACAAAACTCCCCTTGGAAAATCATAAACATAAGCATTTTATTGCTAACAACCACAATCCAATCTCGTGCCCTTCAGAATCAATTTAAGGGCTGCTTCTCCAGCGGCAGATTTGCGGGCTGCAGCCAGCACCAGCGATCCGTCACAACGCTGCAACGTGAGCAGCAGGCTCAGACCCCTCGCTGCCAAAGCGCGTCGCTCTTTACCTCTTCCAGCTACTTGCGGCGTTGCACAGAGATCAACGAAACTACAAAGCAGGTCGGCTCCCCGGACAAATTGCAAGGCAAGCCTTCCTCTGCAGCTCAGACTGCCTCGGTTTTGTTTTGCACCCAGAAAGCTACATGGGAGAGTTAACTGAGAAGAAAGCATCGGGGTTTTTTCACAGTTCGAATAAATGGGGAAACTACAACTTAGCAACTGATGCTAGGAGGAAATACAAGATAGGAATAAATAGCAAACACATGCTGAAATTAGCCAGCTAAACAATGGGGCAGAATGATTTTGGAGATTTTCTCCTAAAGAAATATGTCATTTTTTTCTTATTTTTACGCTCCTTCTTTCCATGAAGTTTCATGGGGATTAAAAGAAGGCTGCTAACGGGAATGCTTTATTGTTTTGATATCAAATCCCCAAAGCTTGACTCAAAAAGGAAACAAAAATTAGACTGTGCTTCTGTAACTTCACTTTTCAGAAGAGCCCTTGAGCTCACGTTTATAGAATCTGGACCGGTGAATATTTTTCTTAGTCTAAACTTCACATAAACCATTTCAGAGCCTATTTTGGTTTGTTTCCAATAGGTAAAGTACCAAGTGGGAATAACCAGGACACAGTACAAGTTGCTGCCTCGGGGCTGATGATAAGGAGGCACAGGAACACCAGCCTCTGGGAAATCTGTAGGAGATGTTTGTGTGCAATCTCAGCACAGGACCAGGAGAGGAACTGGGAAAACAAACAAACAAAAAAAACAACCTAAAACCAAAAGAATCTACCCAAATTACTGCTGTAGCTTCTTGACCTCTTAAAAGTAATATGGTGAAATCTGAGGATGGACGTGTCTGATAGATGATAGATCTCCATCATCCAAGTTCCTAAATCCTGGAGGTGTGCAGCAGCTCTTCCTTTAAAGAGGGAATTCCTGGGGGAATTCCTGCTCGGTTCTGCCAACCAAGACACGCAAGATGATTTAGGATGAGCGTTGAACCTTGGGGGTAAAGTTGAGCCTGTTAAAAATGCTGGAAGCTTTGCCATTGGCAAAAATGGAAACTTCAGTCGGCGGCAGCTAATTTAACTGCAAAAGGAGTCACCTCCATGAATTGATCAGCATAATTCTGCTGTGATGGGAGGACTACATGATCACTCAAGATCTTTTCCAAGCCATGTCATATTTTCAGAAAATCAGTCAGCCCTTGCCACGTGTTAACCCTCTCCTTGGCCAGTTTACCATTCTCATATCACCACTGAGCTCTGCCCACATCTTTTCTGCTCTAAAGTTGCCCATGCTCACTGGGAATAAAACCTGACGCTGAGTGGGTGATTGCTTTGCAGAGCTGGGCAGTCAAACCCACCTAGCTCTAATTCACCATCCTTTTAAGTTGTTGTGTTTGGGTTTTTTTCCTCACCCTTATAAAATAATTGACTGCACTGAGCAGATGCATTTGTAAACAGAGACACATGGATATAACTGTGAACATACACACTTCAGTAAATATTATTGTAGCATTTTTATGGTCTTTTCTGCTGAAGACACATGGAGGGAAACTGCAAGATGGTTTCAGAGTCTGGCTTCCTGACAAACCCAAACTATCCTGAGGAATAAACCCAGTCTATGCTATGGAGAAATTCTGTGCTGACATCAGCTTTGTCCTGAAGCACCCATTGCCCGGCTCCTCTCCTTGATGTTGTGCCAGAGGCTGCTTTTCAGTGGCAGATTTTTCATCGGGACTTTGCAGACTGACTAAACCCTTTGCTTCAGAAAACTTGAGCTCGCTTTAAACTGCATTTGCCTATTGCGGTAGTGCCACCATGTCTCTCAAAGGGGAGCTTTTTGGTGGTATTTTTATTCATACCAGAAACTATGACTGTATAACGAGCCTGCTGTTTTTGTTTTCCACGTGCAAAGAGCAATCGAATCTTTTCAATATAAATGATTCACCCTAGAATGAAAACAATAAAAGGAGAAACCCTAGAGTACAGGGGGGTGGATTTGGCATGAGAGAGGGTACGTCCCATCTTTGTGCCTCCTCTTTAACAGGCTGCCTTGGAAGAAGACACAGAGCAGTGTCTTAAAAGCATGAAGGAATATGTGCAAGCCATCGATTCTCGTCTTTGCAGTGGAGGTTCCTACTGCTAAAGCACCGGAAACTGTAAAAAGAGCATTCCCCCAGGAATCTGAGATCTGGGAGGCGGCCGTTTAGAGACATACAAATATTTCAGGTTCCTCTGAGCTCTGACTCACCGCCTCACCGATGCCCATTCATTATTTTTTATTTCACTTTGATACCATTGTCCCGGTTACATTCACAAACACCGCAATCGTATCCTGTTTTGTTCTCTGACACCATTCCCTTCACAATCGCAGGAAGCCCATCAGGAAACATTCATCGGGTGCTGTTATGTTTCCATCCGCAGAGAACAAAACATGCACTTTCAGCCCAAGATGACTTATTCCAGACTAAGGAAAAACAACAGCACGAAAAAATCAAAGCAGAGTCTCCAGGAGAGAGCGCAGTATGTGCTTCTCCCCCGAAACAGGGGTAGGAGTCCTGAGCAATGCTCAGCGCCTCTTACCTAGGGGATGGAAATGTTCAGCCAAAAGGAAATAAAAGGGATAATCCATCACTGACATCTACAGTGCGTACTGCAAGGTCTGGACACTATATCAGAGGGGGGCAAGCAAAAGTCCAACAGAGTCCTGCAGCTGAATCCTAAACCAGATGTGGCTTGAGATTTCAAGCGTTAGGGCTCGAGTCTTTTTGCGCACTGGGTTTGGCCCCAGTCCCTGAGCTATGTTTGAATTAAATCTTGTGTTCAGGGTCTCAGTGCTCATGATATTCAGAGCATAAATTCACTGTTTCAGCCCCGAGTTGGTTACTTAGGCTCGTTGTCAAGCGCACATCACACGAGTATGAAGATAAGAGGAAATGAGGGAGGTGGTTCAGGACTCAGGGGAATACCTCTTCCCCAAGGAGCATCTGTGTTGGCTCGATAGAGCACTGTGAAACTGTTACCTGCCTCTTCACCACAACAAACGGCATTTACTAGGACAGGTAAATCCCAAGGTTGAGATTTTCCAAAGAGCCTGATGTTACACAGGTTGCATTCACATTTAGCAGGAGCCGGGAGCCACAGTCCCTTGAATCCCTCTAAAATAATAGGTTTAAACCTCATGAGAGAGGCCAGAGAAAAGAGGAGCAGCCAGCAACAATACTTGGAGCAGGTTTTCCCTTTCCTGACCCTGGCTGCAAATACAGGTGCCATCACTGCCTAGCTGAGCACTCAATAAAGCCCTGCATTGATGCCTTCTGCAGAATACCCAGCCTCTGCTGGCTCCTTCTCCAGTTCCCAACTGGTTTCCTCCGCTTGGCAGCGGAACTGATGGCTGCCACCCTGCTGGGATGGCATGGATCTGTGTTTTTCTTGTGCACCGAGCCCAGCCCCTGCGGCTCCAGTGACGAGATTGTTTCTGCATACGCCTATAGGAAAAGCAGAGATTTTGTGAACAAGCCGGCTCGTGGCATTCCAAGGAAAACAGCTCGGCAGGATTACACTGAGATATTTTCTTTGTCAATCTCCATCGAGATATTTGAACAGGAAAACCCAGTTTACACCACTGGAGGTTCCCAAGGGCTTTTAATTTCTTTACAAAGAAATACTGATGTTTTAATTTTGGTGCACGAGAAAGGTCCTGGAAGGATTTGGGAATAGCCATGGCTCTCACCTCTTGGACCAAACCCATACTGGCACTTGGGCTGGAATCCACAGGTACCATCACAGTACAAAAAGGAGTCGCAGAATCACAGAATGTTCGGGGGTGGAAGGGACCTCGAAAGATCATCGAGTCCAACCCCCCTGCCAGAGGAGGATCCCCTAGAGCAGCTCACACAGGAAGGTGTCCAGGCGGGTTTTGAATGCCTCCAGAGGAGACCCCACAACCTCTCTGGGCAGCCCGTTCCAGTTCTGTCACCCTCACTGTGAAGAACTGACAAGGTGCTATTCTTCCTACTGGTACCAAACAGCACAGAGGGAAGACAACCCTACCAGCAGACTGCAATAGTAAAATAGCTTCTCATGCTGCAGCAAAGCTGCTGCTGAAGACAAGCATACAGATTAAATATATACATCTAATGCCATTGCTGGTGTCACTAGAATGAGCTGCCTCCTGGCTAACTCACCAAGATGTGAGAGTAAAACTATTTTTAAAAGGGGCTCTGTTTACAGCTGGCTTAATGTCTCCATGTCCCAATTTCCCTATCTGCATGATGCCTGCCTCCAGAAGAGCTGAGATTCTGTGGAGTCCTCCACTGTCCTTGGAGGTCATAGAAGCAATAAGTGTTATCCTAGGGCTAGAACTGCCAGACAACAGCAAAATGTATTCTCCTTTCAGGCTGAGCAAAAAATTTACCAAAATCTCTTATCAGTAACTGTTGGGTTTATCAGCACGTTGCTGAGAAGGACTCTGAGCCTTGCTTAGATAAATGAGGTTTCTTGCTACTGTCACCTCAAGAAGTCTGCACCCAGAGATAGTTTTCCATACCTGTGAGGACCAATGGTGCCTTTTTCCCAGCTCCCCTTGGCCCTGGAGAAGCAGACCTGGGGGGCAGAGGCCGTGGATGAGTTCATGGCAGGGAGCTTTGAGTGTTTTTGAGTGGAGAGAGCGGGCAAGATGCGGAGCACAGGCTCACAGTGAGTTTGGGAGGGAGCTGGGAGACGAGGCTGCCAGCAGCCAGATCCAAGTCCTGAGGCCAACTCAGCGCTACAACTTTAGGTAGGTCACTTAGTTCTGCGTCCCAGCCTTCTCCTCTGATGGAGGGGATGCTAAAAACACATATACCCAAGGGCCACTTTGGGGTTGATTCTGTCAGGTGTCTGTCATCTCTAGGACCTTTGCTCAGACCTCCACATGATCCACGTTATCCCTTAGCAAATCCCCATCTGTGACAATTAATGTCATGTTTTTGTTTGGGTTTGGTTTGCTTTGGTTTTTTTTTTGCTCTTAGTTTGTTTTGTTTTGTTTTGTTTTGTTTTTGTTAATGAAAATCATTAGCTCTGGCTTGATAACTGTGAAGAACGGAGCTGTTGAGTTCTGGGATCCAGGCAAAGCCAGGATCTCAGGGGTGCCACGCAGACAAACATGACATCGTTACATTCATTTCACAGCACAGGAACCAAAGCAAAGCAACCTCTCTGCTCAAAGACAGTTGGTATAAGGTAGCTAAAACTAAGTTTAAATCCTCCCAAAGCTCCCTTTCCTCTAGAAAAGAGGGCTGCCTTTCCAGACAACGCTTCGGGATGTTTTCAGGGATGACTGAGACGTGTTTTCCTATTGCTGAAGAGTTTCTTACACTCAAACCCTGCTAACAGAAATGAGAAGCAGGCCTCTCAGCACATCTCCATGTTCTTAGCAGAGCTGATAGGACTGGTCTTATCTCTACCGGGGCAAGTCCCCTGAGCTCTGTTGAAAAGCCTTTTTATCAGATGCAATTTAAAGAGAGTTCTTTCTGAGATGTAGCTCTGCAGCTCTGGCAGGGAAGTGGGGCTTCTGACTAAATCTCCTCTGGTTTTGTTTAGCACTGGGGTGAGGGAGTCGGACAAGGTCCTATTTGTGGGGCCGGCAAGACAGGGCTGCTCCTTGCACCTTCCCTGGAACAACGTTCTGCTCCTTCAGTCAGGGGGAAACCCTGTCAGAAATGGCTTAACGATCTTCTAATATTTCCCTGCAATTAAAGGCCACATCTGTCTCACAGACCCCGTCCTCCTTTGCTAATGTACAGACATGAACTAAACAGTCTGTCTTGTCGATTCGCAGGGTAACAAAGGGGTCTATTCATAACACAGGCACTTTGGCTATTTTCTGCGTGTGTGAAATGAAATAAGAGTTTGCATTTGGAGAATAACCTGTGTTGGAGCTAGCAAGAGATTTCTGCTCTAATAAATCAATCAGCTTTACCGGCTAATAAAATAGCCCCCCTCCTAATGCCGACTGCGCTAACCAGACAGCCACCCTACAGAGAGGCAGCTACGGTTTCGGTGCAAAAGCAAGAACCTAGGCTAGCTTGATATTAAAACTCATAGGAGGATTAAAAAAATAGGTATCAGCTCAGATGGAAGTTTTCAAGAAGAGTTATCCCCGGCCGAAGGAATTTGGGTGTCATCTCTGCAGCCTGAGCTGCGCTGCTCAGTGGGTGCACGGTTTGCTGCTGTCTTTAGCTGGCTCCAAGCCATGCGTGGTTCTGCTCTTGTCCTTGCTTGGTTCTTTCAGAAGAAAATGGGAGCATTGCAGAAAAAGAAAAACAACAACGAAACAACCAACTGCCCTTCAAAGCCCCATTTTGGATTTGTTAGTGAAATTGAGGGCTTAAAAAGAAGCCAAAAACAAACAAAGAAAACAAATGGAGGCACGCGTTGGCGTAGTCCCAAACCACTACCAACAGCATGTTTTGCCCTGACTAAGAGTTTCAGGCAATACCTGCACACGTATCAGACAGTAAGGGCAGAGCAGGGACATAGCAGATATGTATCACTGCTCCTTTAGCATTTTGCCTGTACGTGCCTTTGGGTAATGGGCTGTTAGGGTTTGGGTTTTTTTCTCTTTTCTGAGCTCAACACCTTGGTCCACTGGTTTATATCTGGTCACAGGCTGTGTTTCTGCCCTCTTAGTGCTTTCACAATACAAATAAATGCACTAATAATGTTCACACCTTAACGTACCTCATTTCCTCAGCTTTCAAATAAGTACAGGAAGCCCAGAAAAGATCCTGTGGTTTTAATGCTAGAGTGATATTTTGGAGATGTGGGCTCATTTACCATCTAGGCAGCAAAATGGTTTGTTCAACTTGAGTTCTCTGGGTAAAATATGGGGGAAAAGTGGGTATCAAGGCCACAGAGATGGACAAACCTAGAGTGTGGTGAGATTCCATTTTCATATCCTGAGAAAATTATGGAGGCTGTGAGAAATATTCCAATCCTGATGATGGACAGAATGTTGAAATGATTATCCTGAGGAGTCCATGCATAAACAGCTCCGACTCAAACACACACCATGTGCACTCTCTGCCCTGGCCAAATTTCAATATTTAAGCAATTCTAGCCTGTAGACTTTGAATGATCTTTTTAAGACTTTATTCAGACACCTAAAGAAGCAATTAGAGGCTTAGAAATATTTTAGGAAAATCTACATCATTCTTAACTCTGACTGATCTAATTGGCCTGAGCGGGTACCTCACTATCTTGGAGGGTCTGATTCTCTCCCCAGTCCTCAGCTTCTCAGGGATTCCAGGCATAGTGATGATCCTCACAAGGGACATGTTCTTACTGGTTTGGAAAGGTACCACATGAACATCCAAGGGAAGAAGCCTGTCTTCCTCATGGCAGGTCTAGCAGTCACTTTTCTCATCAGCATTCTCTTTAGAGCAAGATTTGTGCCAGGCAGTTCAGTGGTGCCTCTTTCTTAGCTGCCCTGTCTGCTCCTGTTACTGTGATGCTGCTGATGACAATTTCTCTTCAACGGGGACATCAAAGAGATTTGCAACATTGCTTCAGATGATGTTTTTATGATGAAGAGTAAGAAAGAAAATCAGCTCCTCACACACAATGCAGCTTTGAGGGGGCCTGGGGTCTGATGGGCAGCTTGGTGACAGAACACCTCATAGAGCTGCTACAAACAAGGGGTAGTAGTGAGAGTGACCTTTTGGGTAAAGCACGTCAGAATTAATGGATGTAAAACGGTGCGTGAGAGCTCGGTACCAACAATCCAGAGAAGACAGGAAGAAAAAGCTCGTCTTAGCGTGCTACACGGCAACGGCAGTTCTCAGAACTATGAAGTGGAGCTGGTGGTATTACAGCAGCACTTCAAGAGATTTTGAGAGATATGAGGGCCTTCCTTGTACCTTGGAGCTGTGTTCATTCCACTCTTCACCCAAACTCACCCCTTTTGGTTGGGATGCAAAGGTAAGACAGGCAAAAATCCCAGCAGCTGCCTTGAAATACTATTTGGCTACCCCATCAAAGCTGACAACAACTGGTTTTGCTTCAGAGGTACCTGCTGATAAAGCCCAAAAGGCTACACGATTTGAAGCCTGCACCAAACAATGCAGCTAACGAGGGATCAAAAATAAATATTCATGTTGCCAAACTCCTACCTGCAGGTGTGAGAATAGATCAGCCTACCTGGAAATATGAGTCATCTCCCAGCAAGAGCTGGGAGGGAAAAAGCTTCGATGTGGTAACGTGCTACTGATACAGAAAAACATAGGTGTGGGGAAGCAGAGACCTCTCTGCTGTTTTCTGGTAGTCTCAGTTGGCTTCCAAGGGCTACAGATCAGATCAGACCAAGTAAAATACATTTTATCCCTCCTTGAAAGCTGTTGAAAATCCCACTCTCTGCCTTAACTCAGTTAAGATAAAATTGCACAGAGGTAAAATCTCATGGAGCAGGAGCAGAGTATTCTGATGCTGTTTCATTCATCAGGCCCCCCCCCCCCCCCCGCTATTCCCATTTCCTTCCTTGCCTCTCACATGAAACGCATCCATCGCACACACCCACTCGGCCCCGTTTGCTCACATTCGCAGGCAAATCCTTTCACAATGATCTATTGAAAAAAATACTCTGCTTCTGAGCATTTTTGTCTTTTCTCAAGTTGTTTTGTATTTTTGTAGCTGTTGGCTCCTGGTTCTTTTCGCAGTTTCTCTTTAGTTTGTCAATCTCATGTGATGTGGGTAAAATTCTTTAACTATTTTTTCATATAAATCGAAGGAACAATTTAAAATTGCTTTTGTTGAATGAAGATGGGATTGACTATCTGATTCAAAACTGACCACATACTTCAAAGACCGATCCAAGCTCAGTAAGTCTGAGTAATGTAAATCTGTTGGGTTTTTTTTTTTTTTTACTTTAGAAGCAAAAGTTTTCAGTCTTAAGCAGTACAGAATCTTCTTTGGAGGGGCCCATGGTCTTTTTTTTTTACACATGGCATTAAGTTTTTGGCTTAATTTAGTTGGAAAGTCTAAGCCATTCAGTAAATATTCATAATCTAAGCT
>JANIJG010018053.1:17578-38008 GCA_024611175.1 Megaceryle torquata
TGTGTGTGTGTGTGCTTTGACCATTCAATACAGTTTGACTTAGTAAGCACTACAGTGAAAAACTATAGGATTGTGTGTGTGCGCGTGTCCCCTTCCCCTTGTTTGTCTAACAACTGCAGAAATTTGTGACTTCAGCAGAGGCCAGTATGTTGGGAGGTGTCAACAGTGAGTGTTTGATGTCCATAGTGACATCTCGCTGAATGTTGGGTGTAAAAACGCTCATCACCTTTCAGAAAGTTTTTCAGTCATTTGTGTATTATTAGACCATGAAACAAGAGCCACGCTGTAATGAAATATTCATGTTTGTGGCCTGTTTTCATCTTTCACATATTTCTTGCAGTCGATAAGAGGTAGCAACCTAAATGTATGATTCCATCTATCAATGACTGTGCTCTACAGGAAACTTAAAAGTAGTAAGTGATCAGAAAAGCTGGGGGTTTATTTTCTCTCATCTTAGAATGAAAATGGAATATCAACTCTTACTTAGCATTAAATAGTTATAATTAGATTTAGAAATGTTTTAAGTGGCTTAAAAATGCATAACACCTCATATTATTTTTTGATTATTTTATGTTAATTGTGGAATGATAGAGGGTTAATGATACAAAATGTTAGCACTTCTAATGATATGTTTAAGAACAGTGCAGTCATAAAATTCAGTAAACTGAATATGTGGGCCTCATAAATAAATGCTGAATTATAATACAAAACACACCATGACTAAATTAATTAGCATGTTTAATCTAGTGAATTCCAGCTATGCTGCATACAATATGGACATGTATTTAATTTCTAAATTTAATATTAGCTGCATAAGTCAACTCTCACTTATTCAGTGCAGAATTAGTAATAGAAATTTAATATCTTCTAGTGTTTTACATAAGCTATTTTTTTTTCTTTTTTTTTTTTTTTAAAGAAGATGTTTTAACTCTGTCAGAGATTTTAAACATTCTCATTAAGAAAGGGATATGAGTGGTGATGTTCACCCCTGCTTGTGTTGTCATCAGGAGGTAGGATTCCTGAGGTCCAAAATAACAAATTCATTTAGTAAAAATGGCGACACTCACTCAAATTCATTCAGCAATCTAGGGAAGAATATTTTATATTTACTTATTTGATGCAAACTTTTCTGTTGGTTGCTTTGCTGTGAGCATTATTGTATCAGATTTTATTTATCCAGGAGAGTTAAAATGCCAGTAGGATAATATTTTTCATTCAAAGCTTTGTTTTCAAATAAAGTAGAAAATACAAGACTATTTTATTAATTATTTTTTAATCTCTGAGTACCTCAGTTTTTGTTCATAAATAACAAATATTGTTTCTGTCATGTGAGTTGCAGAGCATACAGATTTTCTTGAACTCGGCTTGTGAGTTCTTAAGTGTGAATTTAGGATGGAATTAAGAATTTGGGTTGTTTTGATGGGTTTGTTGCTAAATCTAATTCTGCAAATCTTTAAATAATCTGTTCAATTGGTAGTTCCATGGACTTCAATGAGATTGTGCAGTGAATAGGCATTCTGCCTGTGATCAGTGAAATATAGGCTAAGGGTCATTGCTTTCAGAGGATAGTCTAAGATGAGGAGAATTTGAGAATAATCAGCATTATTACATTCTGCTTTTTTTTTTTTTTCTTGATACAGGATTACACTCGTCATCCACAACCTCTGATATGTCTACCTTTGCATTGCATTTTTTTTAGTAAATACTTTACTAGAAATGACTTGATGAACCATTAATTCTTTTTTATGAAGAGACTGTAAAGCAGTGAGCAGTCTGACTGCACTTTGCTCCTCAGTCAAACCTTATTGTTAAAGGTATTTAAGGTTATTTTCATCCCTCCAGCCACGCCCCCAGCATTTCCAATAAGCAAGTCCAATGACTGTTAATTTGCTGGACCACACAAAACAGCACACTGGTCCAAAAGGGCACAATGAGGTTATGCCTATACTACCACATTAAATACCATGCTGTAACCACATGCTGGGACGCAGTCATCTATATGGCTTAACTCTCAAAGAGTGTCCTTAACTGCATTTTGATCTGTACCCATTTGTGTTCCCCTAAACAATTCTTGGGCATGGTTCTGCAGTTAGGGCTGGGGACATATTATTGAGAGTGTTACTAATAAGCACTTTACTTCTAGCTTCCTGATTTAAAGGTTAAGACTTTTTACTAGCATAGACCTGATTTAATGAGACCTGCTTTAAGCAGGATTTTGGTGAAGATGACCTCCAGAAGTCCTTTCCAACCTAAATTATTCTACAATAAGACACCTGCTGGCTGCGCTCCTTGCAGTCCTCCTTGGAGATGTTGAATTTACTTGGCTGGGCATTACATCTGTGTTCAGTGTTTCTGATGCTGTTTCCATTGATGACACTGCCAAGAACAGTTTGGTTTAGTGGGCTCAGAATTAAAATTGTAGTGTTCCTATTCTAATCGGTTTTAATGAACTGATGGTATTATTTTATAACCCATTGTAGCGGTAAATTGGGGTCCCCCTTGCTTGTATGAGAGAGTTTCTGTTAATTCATCAAGAGGATTTGTGGGTGTGGACAAGCACAAAGAGGACTCTCTGTATTCAAAACTTTGAGGTATTTATTGAAAAGAGCTCTTTTACTGTTGGAAGTTAGGGTGGTTTGTTTGTGGGGTGGTTTTTTTGTGTGTTTTTTTTTTTTTTTTAATTTATGTTAATCACAAAAAAAACCCTACCCCTGTGTTTAAGTCTTTTTTTCAGCACTTATTTCAAAGTCTAGAATCATTGTTAGGTGCAGTAAGTTGCCCTGCACTAGAAACTTGATAAAATAAATTAAAATGTTAAGAAAGACAAAAAATAGCATCATTTTAGTACACACACCTGCTAATTATTGCACAATGCTAACCTGACAGAATTTAAGTTTAATGGTTTTTATTAAGTGCACGATAGTTAGCATTACTGTTTCTGGATGACATCATGTATGGAACCTAGATTAATAGCTTTTTGCTGAGGTTTTTATTATGAAACTAGATTAAAGATAGTATTAACTGTCTTAATATGAGAATCTGAAATCTGCAGCTTTTTTCTAAAATTTGTTCTTTTCATGTGGTTTATTAGAGTGGGCAAGGACAACAGCTAGAATGCTATTTTGAAATAATAACAAAAAAATTGTCAACTAACTCCCAACATTTTTAATGTGAAGAGACTACTTACATGTAGCATGTAATGCCTGAAGTAAAGCTACATCATCAGGTATCGCATAGATTGTGTTTTTACATCAATAGATTAGACTTTAAAGCATTTACTTAATGTGGAATTGAACAGCAATTAGGTACCTGAATTGAAAATGGTGTGTGGGCTGTAGGCCACTGAGTACAAGCAGTTTAACTGAAACCTATAGGCAGGTGCTTTACGAAGCACTTTTTCTGCAGCGCTTCAGTTTCGTACCTACTCAATGGAGGAAAATAAATGAAACAGCCTACAAGGGATCTTGTCTGCCCGAGGTTAGGCACCCAAATGGGCTATCTTTGTGAAGGTCTTTAAGGCATGTCATGACCTTCTCTCCACTGCTTTGAAAGTTGGACGCTTACTGCCATAGTGCTGCTTTGTGAGATGCCTAAAGTATGGGCTCAGCTTAGTGATCTAAGCTAAACAGACTGGATTTCATGCATACTGCCTCAACCAAACCTGCATCAATAGCAATGAGAGTGTTGTAAAAATAGTGCAGATGTCAAGGGTTTCTTTAACTGGAATGAAAATAATTATTTTCAGTTTTGGGTTGTTTTTTTTTTTTAACATTATAACTGAAATCACTTTATAGATACTTCCAAACTGGTGTTTCATCATCAATTTGTAGATTGAATATTGTCCCCAGCTCTGAATAAGATCTTGACTTCTACATTAACATATTTGAACTGCACATTAGAAGCAAGTGTTGTTGCAAAATGTAGAAGCTTTTATGTTTATTTTTTTTTTAGCTGTGGCTTGGATTAATACTGTTTGAGGAGAAAAAACCCCCAAAACATTATTTCTTTATAAACAGATTAACTGACTATCACTGTATCTACTGCTAATTTGAATATTTTTACTAAATGCAATTCAAAGAATTTTTTATTAGAAAATGTGCAAAAATTGTGCATTTAAGTATTAAAACTATTTTAGCTCATTGATATTTTCAAAAATATAAGTAGACAATGACTGCAGACTTTTTTCCTCTTAACATTGCCAACATTTAATTTAATTTTATATCTTACAAAACAAAAGTACTAGGGATTCTGAAAGCTTGGTCTTAGCATTTCTTTTTCTTCCTTTACTGTGCCATTCGCATGGCTGTTTCACTCAGCCCTGTTATCTTTCTCCCTGATGTCTGTAAATGACTGTTAGATACCAATTTTTACTTCCATAATATGGGTTATATGATTTTTGTGATGAACACACGAGCTGCTTGTTCTTTCATCTCCTCTATGGTGGCTCATAACTGTCTTTAAAAAACAGTAAGGCTTTGGCTTGATTAACATTTTAAGCTTTCATAAGCTGCCAGTGTTTCCTTTAAAAATAGAAAATTGCCATCCTGCACCCATCAGAGACAGTTCTTCACTGCATTGCCCTCTCCCTTGTATAAGCTTAGATGCTCGGTTGGCCATATACTGAATTTAGAGCAGCAGTACAGTTAAAAAATAACCATTCAGAATCTTTCTTATTATTTTTTTAATAGTTATGTATTTTTTGCCAGGTTGGTAGTCAGCTCACTGACCCAGTTCAGCAGGCAGCCACATTGTAGTGGTGCAGGGTGGGAATGTAAGGAGGCTAGGACTGTCCTTTCAGTTTATTGCTTTAAAAAAGCCTACATTTCCTTGGCTTATTCAAGTAGAAAAACCTACAGGAGGAAAGCAGATCCTAGAAATGGGTTTGCAACTGATGTTTTCCCTGGTTTTGAATTGCTTTGTTTCATATTCAGCATCATAGCAGAAAACTTCTGGGACTAGGCTAACCAAGAAAAAACATATATAAAAGAGAGGAAATTGAAATACAAGACTACGTTGTTTTTTTTTTTTTTTTCTTCTTTTTTCTTTCCCCTCCAGTAACTGTAGTTGTGCATGCATACAGTAGGGCCACATGGTTTTGTTTTTTTCATGTATACTATTTTATAGAAGTGAAAACAAGGATACTGAAATTCCCTTTCCTCAGTATTAAAATTGCAGTTGTTCTCCAGGAGTTCAGCCAGCAGCAGAAGGGATGCTGCAGCAAGCAGCACTTGCTTACAGAGGATATGAGGGCTGATTTCTCTAGACCATGCATTTCTGTATTCAAGTTTTTTTTAAAAAGCAGATGTTGTCATTATAATGTCAATACTGCCAATGCTTGTGTTAGTGGTTTGTGCCTGTCAGAAGTTTTCAAGGAAGGAGTAACCTGGAATTATTTTGTCTGAGAAATAAACATGAAAGAGAATTGTATTTCATAAGGCAGCTTCCCCCAAAGTCTTTGCTGATTGTTTAGAGCTGGGCTTCAGGGTTGCAAAGAGAGCAGATGTAGCTATTTAAGTAACTTTTCCTTCTGCCCACCTAGTTTTTCTTCCAGACATAGATATTTAAGGGTATCACAGGGGTTTTCACACTTTAAGTGTACCCTTTAGTACCAACTACTGTGACAGGAGGCAGTTCTGCATCCTGTAATGGAGTTATGGTTATGCCTTGTGCAGCGTTGCTGTTTTGAGGTGGCACAGCTCAGTTCCATTTTTGTGGTGGTTTGGGTTTTTTGTTTTCTGTGGTGGTGAATTGGTTTGTGTTTTGGTGTGTGTGGTTTTTAATTTTGTGTGTGTGTGTGTGGTTTTTGGTTAAGGGGGTGTGTGTCATTGCAACCTGATGCTTAGGGCATATGTCTGAGAAGGGGGAAATTTGCAGGTTCCTAGGTTCCTTTAATCTGCCAGAAGTGTCCTTTTCCTTCATTCCAGATGCTTCTCTTGTGCTTATATGAGTAGTGGTATGAGTTTTTTAAGCAGGTCTTTTCCCTGAAGTTAGTGTGTGTGGTTTGTTGTGTGGGGTTTTTTTGTGTGTGGTTTTTTTTTTTTTTTTTAAGCTAGTCTTCACTAGCTCAAATTGTGAGCTGTCTCTTGGTGCCGTAGGACAGTTGCTAGTGCTGGCATGCAAGAAGGAGGAATCGTTAGCTGAAGCTGGGAATAAGAAATTGCTAAGAAGGCTGGCAGTGCACTTTTTAAAGGGATTATATGGGATTAAATTGAACATGTAAGTGCAACATGAACGCATACATATTAAAAAGCTAGGGTGGGCAGAACATGGGTACTTTCTGCTTGAAGGGGATGTTACCCTCCTCTAAAACCAAATCCCAAATCTGTGTTTAGGTGTGCACATCCCTTTTTGGATCTGACTTTTATCTTTCTCTCTGGAGGATCACTTGCCAGTTGGAGCTTTGGGTTACATTGTGGTCCTGGATCACATGGGACTGGTTTTGTACATACAAAGGTATGAAATACAAAATGAAAATAATGTGGCAAACAGTAAAAAAAATTAAATACATTATATATATATATATAAAAAATAATTAAAATCCTTATTTCTTATGTTGGCAGTGGCACAGTGTTTCTGATGTAATTCAGCAGATTATTCTTGTGTGTGTGGGTATCCTGGGCTCACTCTTTAAATGCATGTCTGCTTGTCTCTCCCCCAGTAAGAGCAGAATAACTGCTGTCATTACAGGTTGAAACAACTGTCACTACAAACCCTTATCAGTAGTTCATGAATAAAAGTTACAAGCGGTGTTTATTAGGTGTGATAAAACCTATGAAGTTTACCCTTATTTTACAGACCTGAACACTGAAAGATTATTTGCTCATAGGACCACAAGAACTTTAGAGCTCTCATAGAACTTGACTCCTAATTAGGCTGTATGGAAGCTGGTTCATATTCTTTACATGCTTGTTTTTTGACTTGCCTGTAATTTTTACCTGATGCATTAATTTGTCTTACAGTTTTTTGGAAGCAGTCACACATGCTTCTGTAAAGAATGAAGATAATGCGTCAAGCTGTGGTTTTGAGTTGCTTGTCCTCAAACACTGCCGTGCTTCAAAGTAGAAGACATTTTCATTCAATTCCTTTCGTTTGAAAATCATTCAGCACTATTGCTTCCTAATTCCAGTATGATTAAATTTCCTTGCAAAGCTTTGCTGGCAATATTTGATGAAACAAGGTGCTGACTAACCATGTTGTTAATGTTTTTGGGTGACAGTCTCAGCAGCTTAAATGTTTTAATACTATGAGTTTCTTGCTGCTGCAATCAGTGAAACTGAATGTTTTTAAGTGCATGTGGTAACACAGACATGGCTTTAAATTAAGTAGCCTCAAAAAGTGTTCACATGAAAGTGCACAGTGAGCCTTGTAGATGTCGATTTGTTGTTTTCTTTCTTTAGTTTAATCTGCCCCATAACACTTTTCACCAACTATGAAAAAGACATTGAAGCAAAATGTTTTGTATCTAGTCACTGCCTGAGACATCCTTCAGTCTGGGTAATAAACATCCATTGTTTTGGTGTTACATAACTGTTATCAGGTAGTTTACAGATTTGTGTAGATTACAGTTAAAATTAGTACAAAATTAAACTTTTACGTCCCTCCAGTCCCTCAAAAGTATAAAAATGTTCATTAACAACTATGTGAATGTATTTCTATTTGACTTAGAATCTGCTGGTAGTAAGAAATTAACTTCTAAATAATTTTTAAAGAATTGCTTAGGTTCCCTTTTTGGATCACAACCTTACTTTTATATTTATAGCTGCAACTTAAGAAAATTTGAATGTTTTTTCACAGATGTAGTTTTCAAAGAAATGAACCATTAGAAAGGTAAAGATACTGACAATAGGTGAAAGCTGAGTGTACTTCTCTGTAACAGAGCATCAAGAGAAAAGATGACATAGAGCAGTGTATTCCATGAACAGGTCTGAATCGCCTGTACAAAAGAAGAATAAAACTGTGTAGTCTAATAAAGCAATGATAATTCTGTCATCTTCCTCCTTTTTGTCATGTAAACCCAGGCTTGAGGACGTGGTGTTCTAGTCTGTGGGTGTATTGTTGAGCCCTAATGGGTCTGTTCTCTTACTGGCTTACGCAAAGTAGTTAATGTTAACCTAGTTTCAAACAGTAGCTGAGCTGTGCTGGGGTGAAATGGATGGAGGTGATGGGTGATGGATGGAGGTGGTTGAGTTCCTGGTTGTGGTACTCCCATGGAGCCAGGGGAAGATTGTGTACAGTACTCAGCCTCTTCAGGTCCATAATGTACATCTCTTGCCCCCTCTTCCACCTCTCTGTGTGAAAAGGATAGGGAGAAAGGATGCAGTTTACCGGAAAGGATTGTTGTTCCACAGGGGAAAAATGTCTTTTGAGAATTCCCAACGAGATGATGCATTCGTTGTATGTTTAGAAAGTTCTTATATAACAACTGAGTTGAAAAAGGCATACTCATTTATTGCTTGAAACATTGAGTCTCCAAAGTCTCCTGTGCTTTGTGAGATTAAGGACAGTTTAACAGGGAATGTTTCATCCATCACCTTTCCTCTGATTTCAGTTACACAATGTCCTTGGAGCAACTTGGAAAAGTAAGAATGGAGTAAGATTTTTAACCTGTCTTTAGGAAGAGAATAATTTGCCTTGTAAACTCTGAAGCATGAACTGCAGCTTTGTGTATTGCTTTAGGTCACTGTTCAGAAGACACTGGAATAAATGCATTGTCCTTCAGAAAAGAGTCAGAAAATTGTATTTCAGTCGTAAGAACTGTTCTCTTTCTTCTACTGTCAGCTGATCATTAATGACTTGAGGTACACATCTAAGATAGTTGGTTTTGATTAGTCCATAAGGATGGCTAGATGATTTTGTGGCTCTTTAAACTTAGCTTTTGTAGGCTGCTCGGGCTCAAATGTAATTTTGATTTAAATCCTTATTCTTGTCTCAATTTTTGTGTGTGTGTGTCTTTTTTTTTTTTTTTTTTTTTAACTGCTTTCATATTTCCATGTGCTGCTCTTATTTTGAAGTGATGTACAGAACATCTGTCTGACTGTAGACTTTTTTAGTGTTTAGTATTGCTGAAATGTTTAATATACCACTTGTTTCTGGAAAACATGTGGTACCTAGTGATCCTGTTTAGCTGTTATAGTTGTTATTTCTCGGTTTAGAATTTGATGTGCCTGGAGGGGTTTTGTGCTCTGTTCAATGGACTTCTGGAGCTGGAGTTCCTTACTGCTATTGCACAAGGAGTGGGTGTGTTCAGGATGGAGGTAAAAACTTGCTCAGTTGGTGTGAGGTTAACAAATGCAGAAAGCCACAGGAGAAGTGCAGTTCTGGTACTGATGGCAAGCAGTTATATTAGATGGGTGTTTTGACTTTGCTGTATTTGAGACACAGATTGTATTTTTGAACATCCATGTGAATCGTAATGATGCAGCTCATTCTTCATGACTTTGGTGAAATTGGAAGGATTTCCACCTGAGGCGAGGAATTAAGTTGTTTTCCTAGTTGATTGTTTCAATAACTCAGAATTCCAAATATGAGAGTATATGCTAACAAATGATACTGCACACATATCTAAGTATTGGACTGTCAGTGTAGCACAGATACTGTGTCCTTCTTAAGCAGTAAGGACATTTAAGTTAAGCCGTCTGGTACAACGGTAGACATTTGCCTGTGAGGTCTGTGTCAGGGTAACAGCCGTGCTTGAAGTTATATGTCTTCAAAAGCTGACCTAGTCTGAAGTACAGTGGTAGAGTGACCTTGCAAGTATGCAGCTGCTCTAACTTTGATACAAGGGTCATTTTATATGTTGTTTTCTTTGTAAATCAGATTGCCCGTGCCTTCTGCAGAGTCTACGTTTTTGTGTTTCAAAATGCTTTGTGTGAACATCATTTTTTTACCTTAGATTGCAGAAATATATCTTATAGGGTTATATTGGATTTGAAAAGGAAACTAGTCTTTGTAAATCGCTAGCTTATTCTTTTTAGAGTATTATGTCACTAAGAAAATATTTCTACTTATTTGTATATCACGCAATTAATGAAGTGCTTAATTATAAGTGTATATAAACTTTTACAAAGAAAATGAATTATTTTATAGATACCTGTTCCACTACTTTGCTATGCAGTTTCTTCCTTCAAATTGTCACTGTGCATTACAGTTGGGGTATGATATGTCAGACATGCAAAAAAAAATTCAAATTTCAAATAAGTTAAGGCAGTTTAATTTTTTTTTTTTCATCACAGTGGTTACACTTTATATAGCATTTTGCCACAGGACAATTTTCTCCCAATGGTAGGGCACTGAACAGCTTGCATCTGTGGGAAAGTGGTGGTGAAATTGATGGAACGATCTGTTCCTGAGGATGTTCATTTCAGTGCCCCAGATTAGTGCTTTCAGTATCTCTGCTGCCAGAGCGTACCCTAAATTGATGGGACAGAAGGAACAGCCTGGATTTTCATGTGTTAAAGTGAGGAAATGAAATCTTAAATCTCATTTAGATTTGGAATTAAGTGGGTTGGCAGCACTTGTGGAGCTCAAAGGGGGGAAGAGGTGAGCCTTACTCGTCCCTATCATGCAACCCTCTGAAAGGAGTTGGAAATGTTCAGTGGAGCGCAGAAGCAGACAAACAGGAGAGTTTTTCTTGCAATAGCAAAAACTGAATTGAAAAGTAAGGGAAAAAGGGAAGACATGAAAGTCTAATGAAAAAACATGTTGAATTGAAAATGCACCTCAGGAAATATTTAAGAGGAAAAAATGCTATGCCATCTGCAAGAAGAAAATATCTCTGGTATTACTAACACCAATGAGCTCTTTGTGTGATCTGCTGAAATGCTGAACTCTCTAGGGCAGCCCTAATTCATCATCTAATTTTTGCAAGAGTTCACAGAATTCCCAATAAGTACCAGGAATCATGTTGCTCATACACAGTTTTTTCTTCTGTTTCCCATTTTTCCTCAGTGATGGGACCTACCTCTACTCCCATTCAAATTGGAGAGAAGGCTCCTGCTGATGTCAACAATTTAGGGTCAGGCACTTTTTATAAAGGCGATTCCTTTTAAACAAGTATAGATGAGGAAACAGCAACATTACTTTAAAATACTGTATACTCACTTTAATGTGAAAATGCCATGAAAGAGTAGGGTCAGGAATGTGGATAAAACAGGACTTTGAGACTTAGATGTGCTTGTTGTTTATGTGTGAAGTGTATGCATAAAAAGCCACAACTTTACTAATTTCTTTAATCCGCGTGGGATAGTTTTATAAGCATGCTGTCTTTCATTCCATTCACAGTCAAAGCTGGAGCTGTTCTTGCTCCCTCAGCCCCACTGAGATCACAAATAAAGGAGTAGGTAACCATTGCAGCAAAGGGGAATGGCCACCTTACTTCCTGGCTGTATTGGACTGCTTGTTTTTTTCCTAATGATCAGAAGTTGTTGCTCCATTCATCAGTGTACTAAACAGAAGACTGAAGTAGACAGCTTTGTAACTGATTCCCGGCCTTTGACCTTTTTGACTTAGGTGAAGATACTGGAGCTACAACTCCTATTAGCATGGTGCTTGGTTTCAGTAACGTGCCTGGGGCATTTAGTCATACCAAGGACACTTCCCAAAGAAGGGTTCATAAATAAGCACTTGATATACTCATATGATACATTGTATAATTTATGTTTTTTATATAAGCACACATAGAAAATGGAACATAAAAGATCTTTTTATTTTTTTCCCAAAGTTTGTTTTGTGTAACTATGTTGTGTCATTATTTTAAGATTAAAATTATCTAAAAAAAAATCAAGCTTTTTTTTTTCCTATAGCCATGAAGTAACTTCAATATGTCCCTCATACCATGTGATATTTAAAAATGCCAGTATGTCTTAAATGCCAACCCTCCTCCATCATTTCTCCAGAGGAAGGCCAAATACAGCATCTTTGACCTTTTGTTTATCAGTGAACTAATAAGACATCTCTATTGTAGTAATAGTCTCTGACGTACCTTACACTGTGTCTTGCTAATAGAGCAGGTTTGCTCCACTGGAGGTAAAGAATATTTAATCCTTTAACGCTGACATATACAACGCATAGCCATGTCAGCTACAGCTGTTTCCAAACATCAGTAACAAAATTATAGATGGTTTTGAAGCTTCTGTGGTGGAAATGAATACATTTGAGGATTCAACTTGCTGACAGTGCTTATGTAATTTAATCTTGCCATCTGGAAGAAAGTAAACATTTTTTAGGAAATTAAAGTTAAGGTAGCAAGCCCCTTGTGGTTTCTGGATGCTGCAGATAACTTAAGTTGAACCAAGTTGATGAAAATCTTCAATAGGGAGGGGGATCGTGGTTATATTTAAAGACAAGTGCATTGATGCATAAAATTGTTTCAGAATATCTGCTTTATTAACTTCCCTCCTTATTATAAGTTAGATACCTTTCTTCTGCTCAGAAAAAAGTGAGCATGTTTTTCAGTGAAATGTGAGAAAACATACAAAGCATATAGAATGACTAGGTGTGATTGAAGCAATTTCATGATTGGTTTTCTTCTATTTTTTTTTCTGATAGTTTTTTCCTGTACCTCCTTGTTTTTTTCATTTTGTATGATATTCTTCTTCTCAAATGTCTCATTTTTTTTTTTTTCTTTATTCATCTGTTTATTATTCCATGAGGTCATTATTTGTTTCTATGCTTTTAAGCTTTGGGGTTTTTTTAAAGAAACAGTTTACATGATCCTACCATGTGTTCATCAGTCTCACTGTAACAATTTTGAACCTGTTAACCAATTTCAAATATGAGAGTCAGAAAAAGATTCCAAAGACACTGAGTTCCCATAATGTTTATGAGCCCAGGTGGCTTGGTAGAGGTGAGACACCTTCCCTAGAGCACGATCTATAGAGAGAAAGAAGAAAAAAACAGAGATACTTGTAGCAAACCAGGCTTAATTAACTATGCTGCTCATAAAATTGCTTACATGCTAGCGATACTAGCCCTTGCTATTCCACGCTTTCATTTTCCACTTGTGCCACCTCATGAGAAGTTTTACATGATGGGGAGGACATAAGATACTCTTCATAATTATCATGGCCTAAGTAATTTTTATATGTATAAGGGATTTCTGGCCAGAAGCTGATTTTAGAGGTACATGATTTGAAGGGCTGGATACTGTCAGACATTGTATGGTTGATAGGAATGGATGGGACAGAAGGGAAGTGGAGCAGATGAAAGTTTAGTTTCCTTTTATGTTTTGAGGTTTAAGATCATCTTTGTGAAGGATATTTACTATATTTTTGTTCTTGAATGAAATCTGAAAATCTCACATATTTTGGTATATTAAGAAAATCTCTTAATTACGCAGCATTTCTTAAGACATCTAGGATTTTGTGACTAGATCAACAAGCACACAATAAATTTGTATGGTAGCAGTGCCCTTGGTTCCTAAGGGGAGGAGTGCAGGAGAAAATTAAGCAGAGGTATGAACTCAGCAGAAATAGCTTGGTAATAGTAAAATGAGAACATCGCTCTTCAGTATTCTGTAAAGGGTTTATAAAACCAAGAGAAAGCTATAGGCTGTTCCTGCTTAACTTTGGTGTCTGGTGACTTCAGCTGGTTCTTTCAACCTCTTTTCTCTGCTGTTTGATATCCTCTTCACCCTTCATTCTTGATGTCTAAATCCTCTTGCTTTGTTCTCTTCTGCTAGAAGCATTGATTTATTTACTTAGGCTTGTACAAGCATGCTAGTGTTCTGCTAAAATTAAAAATAGTGTGATACCATAGAGGATCTTGTCAAGTAGTGGGATTTTAAACTAAAATATCTAACTTCATATTCAGTGGAAGCTGCATGTCAGCATTTTTTTAGGTATGAATAAGATTTTAAAAAAGATCTAGCTCTAAGCCTTGATAATTGAACTTAAGCTCCAGAGTTGCTTATCTACTTCTGAAATGTAAACCTGATCTTTGTTGTAAAACTGCAATGAACGTCTACATGAAAATGAAATAGGATGTTAATGGAGAATATCTCATTTAGGTTGACTTCCTATCAGTACAAGGAACAGCTTTAGGAATGTTGATTTGGTTTTTATTGTCTGGTATATGATTAGCTTTATAAAGCTATCTAGTTGGTGTCCAAATCATGCCACGTTCCAACTTTGTCAGTGCGACCTAGACATTTCACTTGAAATAAATACATAGACTGGTGAGTTTGTAAACATTTATAGCTGTGCCCTGTGTTAAATAAGGACTGTGCTTTATTTTCATGCAATAAAATTTAATTAGTTGAAAGTCAGGTTTTGCTTTACTTGTAATTAGTTTAGCATATAATTATTGTGTCTAGTAGCAATCCGAAATGTGCAAGCATTTTGATCTTATTCCAAGTTAAAAAAAACCACAACCCTCTTAGATGTATTCAATCAGTAACTATAATAGAATCTTATTAGTCAACCATATTACAGACTGTGTAAATCTTTTAAGTGACTGAAGCAGTGCTTTCATTGATGCATATTACGTGTTGCAGTAAGGAGATACATGATAATGTTTTATATCGGACTTGTTTTATTAGATGAATAGGGAGAAAAATCACTGATTTGGCTTTTCTTGGTGAATTTAGTATTTGCTGGTTTATTCTTAGCTTTTTTCATTTTTATTTTAAAAATTAATTTTAAAGTTCTGAATTTCATGTAATATAACTGGGAACTTCGTGTATGGAAATAGAAACCCTTCAATTTAAATGACTGGATATCTAATAAATCTCATAATATATACACAAATATTACTGCCTAATAAAAGGTATTATATAGTTCATGGGTATTTTTTGAACAACGTTTTGTGTCTTCTGTCTTTCGGTCGTGACTGGCTGGCATTACTGAATAAGTTGCCCTGCCAAGGAATCTTCTGTCAGCTCTGCCTATGGATTTCTTTATGGGAACAGCATTACAGCAAGAGATAAATGCAGAGAGTCTGGTGTATTATTAGCTGCAGCAGAGCAATGGTGAGCAGAACTTCTGTTCTCACTTCCAGTTCAGCCCAGCTTATTTTTTGCAGATATCATAACTAGCAGTGGTTTAAAATACTACTTGCTAGTAATGTTGTTCTAATTTGATATTCATCTATATTCTTAGTATTAAGGTTATTATATGTTTGCTCCATAAAAGGGCTCATCATGTTTTCTGCTGATCGTTTCATCAGCCCATAGGTCAGGAAATTGTGACTAATCAGATCATAGAGAATGGTGCTTTTTAAGGTATTGAATAAAGGAAGAGTAAGCGGCCTTATAGCTGATGGAAGCTTTGTGGTCTGATTGTGAGGGATAAATAACTTCATAACTAGGAAAGAGGTATTTGGATATTGAAATTTAAAAAGGAATATGTAATTCAGACTAGAAAACAAATGCTTCAATTTTAGGGAATGGGGTTCTTCCTTCTCTGCTTTTGCAATTACCTGACCTCCAACACTCCAAAAACGTGGGTATTTCTGTTAAATTTAGCAGGCGTATCATGTGAGTTAACTTACTATTCACCATTCTATACTTTCTATTTTAGAAGATTGAGTAGGGTACAGTGCTTAATAGGGTTTCAGGGATATATATATATTTTTTTATTTTATTTGTAGCAATTGTATTTGTCTTACCTGGTATATTTCTAAGTATCTTGTATTTAGTGTGTATTATTATATGTATAATTGTGTGTTTATAAATACTTGTATATGCAGGTATTATATGTAAAGATAGAATTCAATGGTATAGGTATGTGAATATATGCATAATACAGAATTAGAAGCTTAAAATATATAACACAGTGTGGAGAAATGTAAATGTTTTATTTGCACATGCCCACTTATTAAATAAAACTTTATACTAAGGCCTCAGTGAAAGACTACTGAAAACTCTAATAAATTTACTGTTAATTTAGTGTTAATCTCTGGAATAGCAGTAGGGAAAAGAGAACTTTTTCTTAGTGGTCTGTCTGTCCCCCCCAAAATAAGGTAGTATATTTGTATTGTATTTTTGACATCTAGGCTACTTTAAACCTTGGTTCAAAAAGGTGCTCTTTTGGCATTGTTGGGTTGAAGTTCATTTGTAACCCAAATGTAATAATAAAAACAAAGGTCAAATATATTCTTGTTACCACTCATTATGCTGCAGTTAGAAGATGGATGTAGACATGGCCCAAAATATCCAGCTGCTTTACAACAAAGACTAGTCCAAGTATAAATAAATACTTGGAAATGTTTTGTCTTTAAATTGAAAGGAGTCTTTAAAAAACAGTGATTCTATTCAGTGTGACAAATGAAGTATGAATTCAATTTCGAAATAAATAAAAGGGTTTTATTTTTGTTCCTTTAACCACGTTTTACCCAAACATATGAATATCGTATTTAATACTAAACAGTTTCAGAAGATCAAAGTTGCCAGTCATTGGAGCCTATGTGCATTTTCTAAGCCACAGCCGTTGAGCTGACCGAGGGAAGCAGAGATGTGGAAATCTAGAATAACAGAAATCATTCGCATCTCATAAACTTGAATTTAAGCTGGATGTTTGGAATTAAAAAAGGGCAAATATGAGATGAAGTCTCTCCTCCCCAGCTCAGAAACAGTCTCAGAGGGTCTTGCAGACAATTAGGGCACTTTCTATGGCTTATTATTCATTGCAGGAAAAAAATCACCTGTGATTTTTCTCATGTGATTAAAGAGACAGAAGCTCCACTTTGGGCTTGGTATGATCTTTATATTTTTTTGTAGTTACAAGGGTAGAACTTCCTATACCAACAAGAAGTTATTCAATATCCATTTCAAGGAACCTTTGTTTTTATTTGTGTTGGGATAGCGGTGAGCAGCACTGTAGGAAATAAAAGCAGTGTTCTGCTGGGTGTAGTGTAGTAGATCTCAAGAGCAAAATAACAGAGGAAAAATGTTTCATTATTTTAAACATGTTTTCTAGAGCAAAGATCTAGTGATTCTGTCTTCTCTTGCCCCATCCTTTGAGGCAACACATGATCCTGGCTCACTAATTAATTACTGTGCAAGAAGTCTTCAGGTTGTTTTATAGGGGGTCCCTGTTGGATAACCGAGCTAGAAATTTCCTACTTGGTAACTTTTTTAGGTGTATGAGTTTGGTTTGTGACCCTACATTTGTTTTTGTTGTTCCTTTCAGGGTATAGTAATTTGGAAAACATTTCAAGGTCTGAAAATTTGCATGGCATTAAGAGATTATGAGTCTGTTAAGTTTTGGGGACTCATGGTAGGGAAGGAGGTGAGTGTCTGGAGAGCAAAGGATAGAAAAGCCAAAAGAGCAGGTTAAGTGACTAGTTAAAGGAAGATGGATTGGGCACCAGGTGGCACCCTTTTCCCATAACAAGCTAATAGTTGATGGATGGCAAATCACAGAATATTCATGGTTGGAAAGGACCTCCTAGATCACTGAGTCCAACCATACCCATAACAAAAAAAACCCCACCTAAAATACCCTGATCAAACATGACTTCAAAAACACAAAACACAGAAAATAACCCCCTACATGCCTGCCACTAGAGCATGTCCTGAAGCACCAGATCTCCAGGGATGGTGACTTAACCACCTCCCTGGGAAGGCTGTTCCAGCGCCTCACCGCTCTCTCTGTGAAGAATTTCTTCCTAATCCAATCTAAACCTCCCCTGGCACAACTTCAGACCATTTCCCCTGGTTCTGTCAGTAGTTACTAAGGAGAAGAGGCCAACCCCCACATCTCTACAACCTCCTTTCAGGTAGTTGTAGAGGGCAGAGAGGTCCCCCCTCAGTTTCCTCTTCTCCAAACTAAACAAACCCAGCTCCCTCAGCCTCTCCTTATATGACTTGTTCTCTAAATCCCTCATGAGCTTGGTAGCTCTCCTCTGGAAATGTTCCCTTATCTCAGTGTCTTTCCTGTAATGAGGGGCCCAGAACTGAACTCAGTATTTGAGATGAGGCCTCAGAAGTGCTGATTACAAGGGCACGATAACTTCCCTTCTCCTGCTGACCACACTATTCCTGATACAGGCCAGGATCCTGCTGGCCTTCTTGGCTGCCTGGGCACACTGCTGACTCATATTAAGCTGGCTGTCCACCAGCACCCCCAGGTCCTTTTGGGCCGGGCAGCTTATGTATCAGGTGGTTCTGATAGGCTTCCAAAAATTTCTTTTTATCGATATCAACATTCTCCACACCATAGCTTCTTATTTGTCCTTTCTCTGTTTTTGGAGCTGTTGGCTGTGGGTAGCTATTTGGGAGGCAGCAGATGCCATGATTGTTGTAGAGCTGCTAGGGTCCTGGTTGGCCTGTTGGTCAGAAGCTAGCGCACATATCAACTGGCTGCTTCCTCAGAGCTGTTAAAGGGGAGAACCAAATAGACAACCAGATGTCTGCATCAGATGAAGAATATGACAGAGACAACAGCAAAATGATTTGGAGGAAGGAGTCATCAGGTATTTATCAAAAATGGAAACATAACTGAAAATCAGTTATATGGAAGGGGAGTAACAGAGATGTGTAAAGGTAAGGATACTGTATAATAAGTTTGAGGAAAAGAAAGTAATGTAAAGAAGAAATAGTCCTGACTTCTACTTATTTCAGAAGTTTCAAGAAAAACACCTAAAAAAGAAGGGGGTAGGGAAGAACAAAGAGTCATAAGAAGAGAAAGAATCCAAGAGAAAAACAATTTAATCTCACTTTTTTTTTAAGGTAGTTTATGGAGAACTTACTTTAGCTTCTGGTGTGGGAAGAGGCAGTTGAAATGGAGTATTAGATACCTGATTATGTTAATATTCTATCTGTCCAGTCTATCTTAAACCCCTGGTTGTTGATGATTATACAGCAGTAGCTTTTCCCATTGATAGCCAAGTTTGTGCTCTTCAGATTTGTATCTTCACAATTCAGATGGCATGGTTGCTTTTCACTCTTTTCCAGAGAGGCTTAACTACCAAGCCAAGATGGAGACTGTAAATATTGAAGCTGCTAAGGCAAAAGGATTCTGAATCTGTAGTTAAAAATATCTCGTTTGCAGGTAGTGCTTCTTGCTGAAATCTTGTGGTTTAACGAAAAACATGACAATCCTGAAGCGTGTCATATGTGTTGCTTCAGAAAGCATTTTGTGTCCTTAAGATAGAAAAGCCTATTTCAGCATCTGATAACTAAAAAGAAACTTTTCCAAGGCTGCTGGCCCCAATGCTTGAATTTAGTTACATTTGATTTCAGGCTGCTTTTACCGACCTTCCCTCCGCCTCTCCCCTTGCATATTCCCTCGGTGGTCTTTCAAAAGCCAGGTGTCTGGAATTGTCTCCAGCCTACTCTGAAAGCACCCCAGGCCTTGGATTAATACATGAGAGTTGCCTTTTGTTTAAGTCCATTCATTTACATAATGCCTCCTCAGTCAAACCCACTTGAAATGTACAGCCAAGTTGAACCAAAACCATAGCAGGTCAGTAGCACACGGTCCTGTTTTTCACTGAACTTACCTTAAAATGTCACATCTTTTTGCAAAAATGTGTTGGACTTTTGATTCCCAAAGGGATTTTTAGAGATCTTTGCCGATCTTTGTGTAAAAGAACTGAAGAGAGAAGGGTATGTAAAAATGTGCTCCTTCTTAAAAGGTGTGAGAATGGATTTAATATCAGGGTATATTTGGGTTAAAAATTGCATTGTGTTTATGTGGCATGACAGTACCTTTGCTAGTACCAAAAGTACTTCTCATAATACATAGAACAGATTTACCTGGACTGTTCTGTTACACCAGCTTCTCACTCCTAAAGCATTGTTTCCAGTAAATGAAACACTTTAATAAAAGAATCACACTTTCTAAATGCTGTTCAACATCTCAAAAACACCAAAATTTCTTCTTATCCTATGTCTCAAGAATGTCAAGCTACAGGTTGCTTTTTTGTGTTGTATTTTCTTCTTTTTTTTCTTATTTTGGTCTTTTCTGATAGTCCCGATTGTCATCTCTTATACCTTGGCATTGCTCTTTGAGTCCTTCTCAGTATTGTTGAAAGTGAGTCACAGGACCCAGTTCAGTTAGGAGTGCAAGGAATAACTGCAGAAAATAGTGAGCCCTGCTTAGAGTGTGTCTTCAAAACGTTTATGCAGCTGAATTTGCAAACAGATACTATTATTAGTGATCATTTTGATAAGGGGTGATATGCAAGGTCTCCTGTCTGGTAAGCACTTGAGCAGTGCATAAAACACAGTACAGACTTTGTATGAAAATAAAAATGATCAGGTAAAAGAGCCAAATTTTAGAATACCTGTTACTTAGTGATAGGCTTTCTTGTCACAAGTTGCTTTCAATGATGCAACTTAATATGAATGTATTAGGGCATTATTTTTACAATATTTCAGTCTCTGCTATTATTTTGTATTTTATTTTGTATTTTATTTTGTATTTTATTTTGTATTTTATTTTGTATTTTATTTTGTATTTTATTTTGTATTTTATTTTGTATTTTATT
>JANIJG010018053.1:38108-51993 GCA_024611175.1 Megaceryle torquata
TTTATTTTGTATTTTATTTTGTATTTTATTTTGTATGGATATATATCTTCAGACTGGAGTATAGTATTAATGAAGTGTTGATATGAGATTAATCTTGAGCTTAGTGTACCATGCTATTGTTTATAGTCCTTCAATGATTTCAAAATGGTAGTGATTGCATTTTACTACCATTTCTAAATTATCTTGTTGATGAAGGTTATCTGAGTTGATATTTTTAGTGTTATGTATATTTCAATAATACACATGTAAATATCTCAATTTTCTGGTTCTCTTTGTTGACCCTGAATTATCACCTTTTAAAGGTGAATTCCCACCTTTCAAGTTTGAGGTGCTTTTCCTCAAAAAATCAGAAACTTTTGCTATGCTTTCTTTATCATGTTAAGGTTTTGTCTATGCCCTGCACATATGAATAAAGCAGATTCATTACGAGTAGCAAAATGAATAGGCTATTTACACCTTAGTTATCTATACTTTATTGAAAAATTCTGAAATATATAAGCAGTGAAGTTCCACTACAAAGAAGAGCACATAAATTATTATATTTAGCAGCTGATGAGGTCTATTGTGGGGAAAATAATTGCATTAAGTTGATGACAAATCAGGTTTTGGTCCTCTGTTACAGTGAATGGTTAGGCTATGAAGAAAAAACTACAAATTGTAACATAAAACAGATGTAAATAGGAACTAAGCGCTTATAAATACAGAAGTGTGAAGGTTGTACATACTAAAAGCTATGCTTAAAAGGTTGAGTAACAGTGACATGGAAATAACAAACAAAAAGAAGATATTGTGGATCACAAAAAAAAAAATCAGTGTGTGTATATTGTGAAATAGAAATATTTTTGGGTAAAAGTTTCATAATCTGTTGGTGAAATTGTTGTTAGGACATCATATTGCATGGTGATTCACCATGGTGTAGAGTGAAGATAGATGAACATAGAAGATTTTAGCATCCCTGATGGTATTCTCTAGATTTATTGTTTTGTTTTATTTCCTTCTTTTACCACAACATGGTTTATCTGAAAGGTAAATACTACAGAAATTACTGTGATCTTTGTTTAATTCTAATGTTACTGAAAGGGAGAGCCTTTCAAGGTGCAGCTATCTCCTGTCTAAAATGTCCTGTGAACACCAAAAATGCCTGCGTGACACAATAATCATTCGGAATCTTAGTATTTTCATCATACTTAGCAAACTGGGAGCAAGCAGTGATCCATATAAGAACAAGTACTGAATTTATCATGAAGGTTAAGATTTGATGGTAATACACCTCTTGTGTCTGAGGCAGAAGGAATAATTTGCATTTCAAAATATGCTTTTTGACCCCCACTTTAATATCTGTTGGTATCACAATACTTTTGAGTTGTCAGGGGCCCAACATGTGCAAATAGTTGCCCTTTGCCAGTGGCTTCTGAAAAGAGTTGTCTAGACTATAGTGGAAAATTTCCGGTGCTTGATGGCTTTACACTAGGTTTGCCCAGCATCTCCAATGCATATAGTCCATGGTGCTTTCCATTAACTTCTGTAAATACTTAGGTCTCCTTTTCACTGCTACCTGCCAATCACGAGGTCACCATCTGTCATGAGAATTAGTATGTGACCTGCAGTGTTTTGCAGAATACAGAGGCACTTCTGTCATTTCTGCTACCTTTTTCTTCCCTGTCTACACTGGTTGAAGGCTTATTTGACACATCTTAGTATGCAAACCTTTTCTGCAAAAAACTGAATACAAGTAGCTGACAGTGTGTCAACAGCAGGTGAGTACTGAGAACATGTTCACTGCCATTTCAGAAAGCTTAGAGAATAACTCCCTACATAAAAAAAGAAAAAAAAAAAAAAAAAAGTAAAAATATTTAATACTCTTGGAAATGCGACCATAATTTGTTGTTGATAAAACAAATCACAGTCCTGGTTTCAAAATGAAAGGTAACGAGGAGTGCGTGCTTTTTTTCAGTGTGTTTTGCTAATGTGTATTTTAATTAAGTTAAGGATTTCCGAGTTTAACTAGTTAGAAATAATTGCTGTAGAGGGGTGAGGAAAGGTTGAGTTTGTGAAAATAGCCTGAGGGAATTGGCACAAACCAAAGTTTGGTCATTATAACTGTATTGATTAGAGAGAAAAAGATAAACCATTGTGACTAAAGGTGAAAAAAGGATGAAAAGGAGGAGGGAAATACTAGTAATAAATAGGTCATGGGTGTTTGGGGAGAGGCGGAGGATTTTGTTGCTAATCTGTCACAGATTCCTAGATACCTTTAGCCTGATTTTGAGAAGTGCTGCTAAATTGTTCAGTGAAGACTCTTCAGTCAGAACCTTGAGAGAAATATAGTTGTGGCTAAGAAAAAAAAGTGTTTGCGTAAGTGTTTGTGGTTTGAGATTAGCTGAAAGAATCAGATTTGCTTTCTAAATATTTGGAATTTGACAGAAATATCTTAAGGTTCAGACACTAATTACATTTGTTTGTTGCTGCTTGATTATCTGACATTTAAAGTTTGAAAGATGGCCATGCAGTTTGATTTTTGAGTTTTTATAAATAATGAATAATAAATAATGTAAGAATACGCTATAAAAATATTTTCTGGATTTTTATTTTTTGAGGAGGTATTTTTTAGAGGTTAGAGAATGTTATTATTGAGAATTATGAAACAATTGCAGGTACAGTAAGGCAGGCCCTTGATTTAACCATTTCAAAGGATGCAAATACATTATAAGCAGAATGCTTGTATACAAAACTGAAAAGGGCTGTTTCTGACCACAGTAAAAAATGATCTATTTTAAAAGGCTGAAATGCACAAAAACCAAGCATTGCAACTTTAAACATTTGAAACAGTTGTTTCATCCTGTAAAAAAAAATGTTTCCTTACTAGATTTTCTTGTTAAAAGGTAGGATTTGTGTTAAGAATTTTGGATTTTAATTGCTAATAAGTAAAAGGCATTTGTATTGACTTCTTATCCATCAAAAATTGTTTTTTAATTAAATTTATTATAATACGTTGCAGTTTTGGTAGTATAAAAATCCTTAGCAGACTGTGTAACAGTACTTGAGTCTTCTGTTGTGCTACACAAAAAACCCAACAATAACAAGAGGAGCTTTTCAATATGTATTAATAAGGCATGTAAACTTATGTCTGTGTCCCATCTGTGTGTGTGTCCGTGCCCCCTCCCCCCCCCCCCTTTTTTTTTTCTGACCTTTGAGTCATACTGTCAGTTTTGACATTTTCTTAAGCTTGCATATGGAGGAGATTTGTGATGTGTTTTGGATAAGATGGGAAGGTTTAATGGTCTGTCCTGGAGGCACAGACTGGCACCTTTTCAGTTCCTGAGTATCAAGAGCAGACTCAATAATATGACAGTGGAAGAAAATTGAGCTTGGATTATCCTGTCAATAGGTATTTTGAGATGAAGAAAACATATGGAACTTAATAACAGAGAAATCCTAGAAGTAGCCAAGCTCAAGAAGGCTTGGGTTTTTACTGTTTATCTTGGCTCGTACTGATGCTGTGTAGCACTTACTGAGGAACGGGTGAAGCTGGAAGTCATGGCTTCCAAGTAGAAACTTGGGTTCAGTCTGGTTCTTCAAGGAGAAATAGAAGCTTCCATTAGAGATGTAGCTGTTATTTCAAGGCATAATGTGGAAGGTTACCTTGGAAAACAAACCAAAAAAAATCACAGACAATGGACTGCAAATTTTAAACATAGATGTAAAACCACATGAGAGTGGAGAACTGCCTTCAAGAGGTAGATTTTTAAAAAGCAAAACTGAGTAGATTTTGAATGACTGCAAGGTGCTCAGCTTTCTGACACAACAGTTGTGGGTTATTTACTGTGTTCCTGCTTTGCATGGGTTACTATCAGGAATAGTAGTGATCCCTTTTAGAATTAAAACCTGAATCTAATACACAACTCGCATCACAAAAAAATGTCTGGGTATTTTTATTTGTTTCACAAATTTGGGTCATATTTTACAGGAAGTTAAAATCTTTTTTCACTTGTAGTGAAAGTACACATTGAATATAAAACATTTATGGGTGAAAAGATTTTGTTTGTAGTAGGAATGTACTTGCCATCCCCTGTGTTAGCCTTTCTTCCTTTAGAATCTCACCTGTGCTATCACAAGTGAGCTCAGATATTAAAGGTCGTGCAGGAGCCAGTGGAAAGAAGTGTCATAAAATAATTAATTTATGAAAAATAAGATGGAATATAATAGGGAAACAATTGGTATAACAATTAGTATAACAATTAGATGATTGTCTTTGCTGATTTTTTTTTTTTGTTTTGTTTTGTTTTTTTTTAATATAAGCTCTTTGAAGAGACTAAAATCCTTTGTGACAGGTTGCTTAGTGTTTGGTTCATTGTTTGGGGCTTGGTGGATGGGGGGCAGATGGTGGATTTTTGTGTGTTTGTGCTGGTGTATTTTTCTGGGCCAAAGAGGCACCTTTATAATATTCCTTCAAGGTTGTTTTGGAACAGACTGCCTTATTTTCATTATCTGTATAATTTCTTACTTTATACAAAACATAGTACCATAATTTTTTTTTTGTTCTACAAAAATACTCTGACACCATCTCAAAATTTTCTGTCAAAACAGCTTAATTTTGCTGGTATCAGACACTTGTTTTAGACTCACTTGCTGTGAGTTTTTCTATATGCAGGGTTTTGTAATGTTAATGGTTACATGTAACTAGGCTGAACTTGCAGCTTAGGCTATGTGGTACCTGGCTGTAGGAGTTTTTTATTGGCTTCCATTTCTTAAACACTCTTTTTTGCTACTTTTTTTTTTTCTTCATATTGAAAAGCTGTATATCTGAATCAACTGTCATCTCGACTGCGTTCTTGTACCTGGGATGAGTCAGTTGTGTGAAATAAAGCAGACTGCTGTGTGAACTTGGTGGTTGTTGAGACACAGTCCTTGATATTTATTCCGTAAAAGCTTTTCTTCCACTTTTTTTCATGAAAACAAATACTAAAAAGTTGTAACATGTGCTCTGGTTACGTTTTTAAATGATACAATGATATGTTTTATTCACTGACCTCTTTTGCTGATTTCATGAGCCATGCAGCATGTTCATATGTATATATATATATGTAGCCATTTTCAGCTGTTAGTTGGAGCTTAATAAGGTTTAAATTGGAGGTACAAGAGAATAAACAGCACAGTCTTTACAAACACTTCAGTGATCAGAAGGTGTTTTACACCCTTACAGGGACCCATTATGGAGGCCTTATAGCAAACCTGACCAAAGTCTCTGAGTCACACAAGTTCTTTGGACTTTCAAAATACAAGGTCCGAGTTTGAGTGAAGTCCTCAGACAGCAAAAAAGCTTTCATTTTTACTGAGACAAGAAAGGTGTCTTATCCATTGCTGGGTAGTTAATATTTTCTGAGTGGTCTCCCAAAGGCAAAGTGCTTGTCGGTTACAGTTCCATCATTTCTCTTCCACGTGGTCTGACAACCCTGTACCCTTCAAAGGGAGGACGACACTGAATTATACCACATATAGTATGTATCTAGTTGTCTTTACTGACCAAGTAAATGGAAAAAAAAATTATGTGGAAGATCTTAAAGCAAAGTCCTTCCCCTTCAGGAAATTTCTTGCTTCTGTTTACTGAACTGATCTGAGAGTGAAACATGCACCTTTATAACTGTGTGTATAATTTACAGCATAAGGTAAAATTGTTCAGAAGAAAATACTATTTGCCTATGTCAAATGCACAAAAATATTCTATCTGGTTTATTTGGGGAAAAAAAAATAGAGTGCTTTCAATATGGACTGCTGTAAGAAAATGGGAGGTTTCATCACAAGTTAATCTGAGCTGTAAACCCTAGGATACTGAGAATAATCAGTCTCTAGTCTAAAATATTGCTACTGTGTAGCTAATTTGATGTAGGAAACAAAGTTCATGTTTCTATGCTAAGTAGGCAATATGAAAATGCACTGTGTTAATTAAATAAGGATATAATAGACAACATTTGTGGGATGAAATTCCAAATGTACAAGTATCAAAAGGCATGAGGGGAGTGAAACAACTATTGTAAAGTATTCTAAGGTGCTTTAAAAGAAAAAAAGACAAAAAAAAATATAGAATAGAATAATGATGATGTAAATAAACATTATTTCAGATTTTAAAATGTTTTCCTGATGTTTTTAAGATATACCTGGCAGTTTGTTTATTCTGTACTTATATTGAACTAGTACCAGATGTTAGTCCTTTCAGGTAGATATGGGTGATATCATATTTATATGGAAGACTTAATTGGTATTATATTTTGAAAAGTAGAGTGTGTGATTTCAAGATACTATATTTCTAGTATATTATAGAATGTGATAATATTTTTATTATAATCTAGTACATTCTTGGTTTTGAGGTACACAAAAAGGAATATTAATTTTCAACTTGCAAGCACCATTTACTTGTCATGTGGGTGAAGTTAAGTATGTTTTTTTTCCTGAAATCAGTAATAATATTAACAAATCAGACAATTAGTATATTAAATATGATCTGTAGAATACAGTAAAAGTGTCATAATTATGGACTTCGGTTCTTTTCATGCCTATCACTGACTTTATAAAACTAACCTTTCACCCTGGTTTTCCCATTGGTGGAATAGGAATAGTCCCAGTCCTGGTTAAGTGATCTGATGTTAGTGAAAGATTTATCTGCTCTGTTCTGCTAGGTAGTATTATCATTACGATATTGAGTATTCATTCAGGAGAATATATTTGTGAGGACAGTTGGCTTGTTTGTTTGTTTGTTTTCATTTTAGTTACATGCTCTTTATTCTGCTTCTTTGTGTATAAATATAAGGCTAAAATGATGCTTGTGTTTCAGCGTGATCTCAGATCAGTGGAAAGTCCTTTGCTGAATAATAGTACAGAGTATATAGCACAATTCTATAAATTGGAAAGGAATTGGTAGCTTGCTATTTTGAGCATAATTTACATATTTTTTAACACCTTAGTCTTTGCATTCATAAAATTGGTTATCTTTTAGTTGCTTTCTTTGATGATTTATTTTAGCAAGTGGAAATGCAAGTAACTTTCCTACCTTATCCCAGTCAGTATTAACCTTCTAAAACAATACATTAATTTTAAAACATCTTTCAATAAGTGTGTATATTTTGAGTTTTCTCCTTTCCATGCATTGTTAGAACAGGTGTATAGATAGGAAAAAGAAATATTCATTGACATGGCTAAAAAATTAAAGCTAAGTAGGGAAAAAAGAAACTTCAGAAAAATATTAAATCCTCATGAAGATATTTTTCCTCACATATGACCAAGAGAATTACAAATAATATTGGAAGAGATTAAAAGATCTCAGTATGGGATGCAAAAACTACAGCCATGCTTAAACAATTCTTTTCTCCCTGTGAGGTAAAGGTTTTGACTAGTTTATGAAAAAAAACCCACCCACAAACAAAACCAAACACACACCATCCACCCACCTCACCCCTCCCCCCAAAAAACCCAAACCCAAACAAACAAACAAAAAATTTAAAAAACCCCAAACAACTATCCAAACCAAACAACCCAAAACACCCAAGCAAACAAAAAAGCCTCCACATGTGCTTTTACGTGTCCGCCCAGAAATCAGTTACTGAAAATGTAGATTGGGAGAGCTAAGGAACATCTTTGTTTTTATTGCTCAGCTGTAATGTAGAGTAACCAATATCCAAGTTTACAAGTGGGTTTTGGGATTCTTAGGTAGAAAAATCCAGTACTTCATATTCTAATTAATAATTGATTTGGGCTGCTGCTGTTGTATATGTGGAGTCTTTCAGATGTATAGAGTTGTGTAATAAGGAACTGTAGTTGTAAGATAGGTAAAGATGTGAGTAGATCAACCACACAGTTTTATCTTTGAGTCTTCATCTCAGTAATTTATCCTCATGGATAAACCCCCAGGTTTGGGTGCATGTTGGTACAGGAAGAATAAACAGGGATAAGTTGCAAATCAGAAAAGATTGTAATCGCTAAAAGAAAAAAGTTAGTTTCAGGCTCCTGACAGCATTACTTTAGCTGAAGGGTTCTTGAGATGTGGGGATCACCCTGGGAACTGTTCCAAGCAAAGATTTAGCTCATTTAGTAATTATTTTTTATTTAAAATCTGGTAAAATAAAAGTAATCCTGTTGATCCCTTAAAATGCTGCTAAAGCTGTAAAATGGGAACATAAATGGGAAAAGCTAACATCTTTGTTAGCTGAAATGTCTTTTAATATAATTAGATTTTTGCTAAACATTCTAGTGTGTAGTGGTTTGTGTCAAGAGGTTGAAATGGATTCCTTAGGAGAGCTACCAATGTACTGTCTGTTAGCAGTTTTATCTCTATAGAAGAAAAAAAATTCAAGAAAATCTCCTATTAGTATTTGTGGTGTCTAGAGCACAGAAAGTACCTGAACGTTCTCAAGGTACTGCTAAAATGATTTTATTTATTCTTTTTTTCTGCTAGTTTGGCTTAATTTGCTTCCTTCTTTTTTGATATGCGTAATTGACAAAAATAGAATGTGCCATTTTACTTAAGAAAATGCACTAAAATTTTAGTCACACCTTTATGAAGCATAGTACTTCCCTTATGTAAAAGGTGCCAACAATTCAGATGAGGATTACGCTAATTAGTGTTGTGGGGGCTGCGTGGCATTTCACAAATAAAATAGCTTTGTTAATGCATCATTAGCAAAAAAGTTTCTTTTCATTACTTGTAACTGAGTGGCTATGCAAGCCACAGGTTTGTCATCTTGAATTGTAGGCTTGCTTTTTCAGTCTTGCTACATTGCAAATACTATTGATTAGCTGTATCATGTGTAGTATGATAAATGGCTTAGGCACCAGCATTCAAAGAGATCTCAAATGGCCAAACAATATTAATATCTTACTATCAATATTTTCTTAAAGATATCTGTGTAGCAGATGGAAGTATCCCATACAGGTACCTGCACTAAGTATTTAACCTAAAGTACTGTAAGGTATGCTTCTGAAGGAAGGTCCCTGCAGGTGAATATGCAGTACTTCTTGTCTGCCCAAACAGCATAAACATGGAAAAATAACTGGAAATACAGAAAGGGAGAAAGGGATGTCTTGCCTGCTGTGATGTTCATGAATCAAGAGATAGTTTATGTTAATGATTAACGTACTGGAGATGAGTGCAGTAAGCCTAGGCTTATGTTTTGAAAGGTAATAGAACTTGCTGGAATACTGAGTTGTTTCTCATGTTTATTCACAAATCTTCATGAATAGGTCTAGACTGACAGGTTTAATTTTGTGTAAAGAAAAATTTTGCATGTTAGTGTTGCATCTAAGATTTTTGTCTGTTAGCCACATGATTCTTCCACTCTGCATTTTTCAGTCTAGTGGCAATATGTACATAGAAAATCTACTTTAGAATAAAAATTTGTAGCAGAAATAAGTGTCATATGCAGATTCATTGTGGGGCAGGGCGGGAGGAAGTTATTGAAATATTCTCTGGTGTGGTATTTAATGATACCCTAAAATTTATAATTAGGTAGTGCAATCAAGCTGTTTTTATACTAGCTTGGAACTTCCATGTAGTGTGTGACAGGACAAAATTTGAAGTTGTGCTTTTCATTTTGTAATATGTAAATCTGTATCCAGTAAGGAGTTAAAGCTAAGGGGTGGGGCGATATAAAATTACCAAGTATCTAGGTTATTCTAACAACTATAAACCATGTAAGAATATGCTTGAAAGTTGACAAAATAAATTTAATGTTACTATAGGGCTTTCCCTGAAGTATGTTCCTAAAAATAGAATTAAAGTTGTCTTACAAAAATGAGCTAATGCTTTCTTATGAAGAGCATGTAAAAGCTTCTGAAACACTGGGAGCTTTCTCTCCAATTAAGAACTAGTTTGTCAACCCCCTTGTCTTTTTTGTTTGTTTCTTTGTTTAGTATTTTTTTGTGGACTTTTGTTGTGTGTATTTTGTTTTGCTTTTTCCTTTGTTTGGGGAGGAGCAGGGAGGGAGTATTGAAATAAAATTTTAAATAGTTATTATATCAACAAGATGATAGCATATTCAGGGTGTCTGTCCTCGGGAGTGTTTCCTCTCTGGGTGTTAATCTCAAATTCTAAAATTTACAGTTTCTGCCAAGTGCTGATCACTTCTAATTTTCAATAGATCTTGAAGGTTGCTGTACTCTTCAGGCTACTTGCTATGGTAGGAGTATAGTGAGCTTCAATTACTGGAAAAAGAATTGCGGTTATAAATTATTCTGTGATTGTATGTGAATAGATATTTAAGTTGGGAGGGACTTCCAGAGGTGGACTTGTTCAGTTCCTTCCTTAGCTCAAAGGAGGTCTCTCTGAGCAACCTGTCCTAGTGTATGCCCATCCTTATGGTAAAAACTTACTGGTTTCAGATGGACTAGCAAGTAGAAACTGACTTTATCTTTCAGTTATTGTCTCTCTGGCCCCTTTTCCTCTTCTCTCTGTACCAGAGCATAAATTAAAGAAGCTTCTTTATTACTGCAACTCTTTCTAGACTGCCTGCTTCTTCTGGAGGGAACACTTACACATATTTTAAAAAGACACCTATTCTAGTTGTAGTTTAGTGTGTTAATGAGAAAGAGCACACTTTTTCTCCTAGTTGATTCTGCTTCAATAATTGACTTGCCATTTTCCAGAGGAGTCTATTGAAAGATGAAAGAAGGTCTATAAGACATTGGCAGCAATCAGGCAACAGTTTCTTTAACTTGAGAGGTAAGCTGTTGTTAAGTGTTGTTTGGTATTGTATGGGAAGGGAAGTGAGAAGAAACTGGAAAACTAAGAATGGTGTTTAAGAAAGATGACATTTCCATGCATAAAAATAGTTTGCCCTTTTCTGTGGCTGCCTATAACCAAATAATATTTGTGCTCATCCTTTCCTGGTGTTAGATACATCTTACCCTTTATCTATTGAAATATGGAGCTTCCTGCTTCCCCCTTCTAGTTGGCAAACAGATATTTTAACTAGGTACACTTCTTCCCTGTCTTGCTGCCAGTAAAAAAATACTTGAGCTATTTGTTCAGTTATTTAACCATGCTGAGAATGGATTTTATAGCAGTGTATAGCTGGGGATATTGTTTTTGGCTGAGGCAAGGTGAATCATACATTTTACCAGGAAAGTATTTCCTCTCTTTCTCACAGTGAAAACACTATTGACTGAAGATGTGTTTTACCTGCTTCCAAAATTCAGCAGTGCCCCACCCCTGTGCCCCTGATTTAAGGTCTGGGAACTTGTCAGTTATGTAAGGTTTGTAGTAACTCTCAGTTTATGTGTAGGGGGGTCTACCAGCAGAATGATTTGTTTGTTTATTTATTTAACATCTAAAATACTTAATTTCTACCAAAAAAAAAAAAAAAAAAAACCACGCAAAAGGAATCTGCTGACATATAAATTTGAGTAAGATTACTTTTCAGAGAAAGAACTGCATGATGTGTTTCTCTGCTATGGAATGCTACGATTTACTAGGCTAATAATATACAAGAAGGTTAATCAGGTGTCCTCTCTTTCTGAGGCAGTTGGCTGTCCAAGTGACAAGGCTCTCAAGTTGTTAAAGTAGATTTAAATTAGAAGAAAGCAGACTGTTAAATATGCATATTTGTTGTTGTAGATGTAGTGCAACAACTAACAACACTTCATACTATTTAAGGCACAGATAACTATATTAACCACACAGGTTGTTGCTGATGGGATAGAAAACAAAGCTAAATCCATGCAGCAGGACAGTGAAACAAACTGTACCAACATCCTTGCATCTGAACATGCAAGCATTTAAGACATAAAAATGAACATAGGTTATGTTTACTTTTGTCAGAGGGTAGTAATATCAACAGTCTTTCTCAGTAACAAGAATATTCATTGTAATGCAAATGTACATATAACTTTTCCTTTATGGTCATAGCAACTTCTTCTCACATGAAGCAAAAAGTCCTAAGCAAGGCTTTCCCAACACAGTAGAACAAGAATTCAATAACTTGTTATTCAAAACCCTATGATAGAATACATTTCTGTCTTCAGAAATTTGGTTCTTTACACATTTACCTAGGAAAAAAAATGCACTTCAGTGATTGTTTCAATGTATGCACTGGGTTATAAAGGGAGTTTCAGAGATACTGTACTTATCAGCTGCACATGAACAGTTTGTGGTTTGAAGAGGGAACCTGGGATGGAGAAATCCAACCTTCTGTATCCAATTTTACCCAGTGGAATATGGCATTAAACAGCCCTATTGTGTGTTTAAAATTTCATTTTGTCTGTTGGAACACTAGACCATATGCTTTATCTGGAAAAGCTTACAGATAGTTTGTTCATTAGTGTTTCCTTATTTTATACTTGGTCATAATATAAGGAAATATATTGTGATAATGAAAGGTAAACTTTAAAGTTCAACATGTTGCAAAATTGCTCCTTATGTCTTAATTACTTTATTAGAACAGAGAAGTGATGCCATTTTGATTTAGGTTGTACGTTTGAATTAAAGTCAAACTGAACTGAGGGCTATAAATCAGATGATTGTGAAATACTTAATTTGGAAAGGTATATATGTTCTGTTTCACAAGAAATATTTTAATTCGACATCCACAGGAAAGAAATTATTATTTCTTTTAATGTGTGAATGAGACTTGGACTGTATTTTCTGATATCAACCAGACTTTTTGGTTTTAGTGAATGTGCTGGTGGTGGGTTTTTTTCCCTTTTCACTGGAGCCTACACTTATTTAGTCCTCTCCTTTTATACATTTGCTTTAATGCATTAGTTTGCAAATGAAAAATTTTCTTAAGATATGTATTTAGGATGTAGTATAGCTAAACTGTAGAAATGCATGAGCCACGAAAATATGTACACTACTTGTGTAAGACAAACCGGAAAGCTGTGTGTATCTAGTTATTTATGTAGCTTTTAGCATTGCTGGTTTATTGCAATTTATTTAGATCCATGCTTTGAAACTGTTGTAGTGTTTCTTGCTTCTGAGACTAAAGCCTCACAAAGAAATGTCCTTTCATGATAAGATTACAAAGTAAAAATGAATGAGCAGAGAAAGTATGTCAGGACTATAATAATGTTTGTAACATTCATTAACTGTTTGTTAAGTAATGTATTCAGACTAGTGTTTCCCAGCTTCTACATTGCCCATTAGGTGTTCTAGTAAATTAAAGCTAGGAAACCTTTGTTGGAGTTACAGTACTCAAACTGACATCTAATTCCCCCAGACAATAGGTACAAGCCTGCAAGCCTCTCTAATTCTTTCCAGTCTTTACATTTATTGATTCTTTTGTAAATGTGTTTCATCCAATCTATTACAAACAGCACTGGTTAGAAGTGTGAAGTTTACCACTTTTGACCTAGGACACATGAAAAACAATAACTATCTGGCATACAATCGTGTATCCCAGACTTGCCTTTAATCAGAAAAAAAATTTGGATCTGTAACTGCTAAGCTGGTTTGATATCCTGCTTCACTTAGAAGGACTGACATGTTAATTCTTTGATCTGACTGGTTTGAATATCAATTTAGTTCAGCTATCACTTGTGTTCTAGACTTTAAATGTTTTATTACTGGAGTTGGCTTATATAAATAGTTTATTTTGATTCAAGACTTTTTTTGTCTAGTCTTAAATAAAGTTTTGCATATGAAGATGTAAGTTTCTCATGGCAGATTATGCATGTAAATTTTTTTTCTCTCAGGTGTTTTGCATCTCTTGATATTGAAAAGTTACCAGAAAGTCCTTTCGTAATCTCTGAATGGATAGAAAGAACCGTAAATTTTAATGAGATGAACATACATTATAGAGAGCAGCCCTGCAGAAAAGGACTTAGGGGTGCTGGTAGACAAGAAGCTGGACATGAGCAGCCAGTGTGTGCTTGCAGCCCAGAAGGCCAATTGCATCCTGGG
>JANIJG010018053.1:52093-66580 GCA_024611175.1 Megaceryle torquata
TGCCCAGGGAGGTGGTTGAGGCTCCATCCCTGAAGACATTCAAGGTGGGGCTTGACAGAGCTCTGAGCAACCTGCTCGTGTTGAGAATGTCCCTGCTCTCAGCAGGGGTGTTGGACTGGATGACCTCTAGAGGTCCCTTCCAACCCAGACATTCATATGTTTCTATACTACATTTTTATTATTTTGTGCATATCTTATACTGTAAAACACATGTAATAAATAATTGATAGACATAAACACATCTTATTTTTCCCCACTATGTTTATAATCAGTTCAAAGCTTTGAAGTACAGTAAATAATTTATGATAGTTGTTAGTGGTAGGAAATCAAACCATACTCATGATTCTGCTTGCTTTTTGTCCTTGTTCTTGAGTAGAACTCGGTAGTCAGAATGATAAAGAATGTATGAATAACTGATGTGATTCACTAAATAGACTGATAATTAAATAAGATATTTAAATATATATATTTGAAATACATAATGAAAATATTCTGTATTTTTTTAAATTTGAGTTATTTATTGGTTATGAATTGCGTAAGGCGATGATTGAAGTAAATATTTTTAATACAAAATGAAACATGTTTTCAGCTTGCTTTTGTTCTCAAAAGTTCAGTTAGGGTGTCTCTTAGCCTGTTTAAATAGCTTGCTGAGACCTGCTGTATTTACTGAGAATGAAAAGATGCCAGAGTACAACAGTTAAGAAATACCTTTTTTTTGGCCTTGAATGAAATGTTCCATAAACTGCATGTTCCAATTCCTTTGTTTTCATTTACATGGCAAAGCCAAAGACTTTGGAGATACTTTTAAGCATTGAAGAAACTTTTTAAAAATTTTTTTTGCAGGTTGTTCAGGCTTGTCAAGATGGTTTTATTTATGTGTTCTTATAAAAGTTCTTAAATACTCCAATAATGGCAGTTTTCACCTATATTCTGACGGATCTACAACTCAAAATAAAGCTGTAAAAAAAGTTATTTCAGGCAGAGATGTAAAAATTCTGTGTAATTCTGTAACTTCCTGGTACCAGTCTCTAAGATCTCCCCTCTAGCCCTCAAAACAGAGTGAGATCGGGACACAGCCCAGTGTGCTAACTTCTCCGTGTGCGGCTGTAACCGACACATAGCACTTGTCTTGGTGTGCATTTTTGCATGTGTGAAGCCCCATGTCTTTGCTTTGTTTCTACATATAAATAGGTACTGTTTTGTACACACTTTGTAATTACAGTCGAGAGTAACAGTGAAGCTCTATAAAGGATATCTTCAATGCAGGGCTGGATGTACTGGACACTAACAAGAGGATGCAGTTAATCCATGGTGTAGGATCTTCCGGGTCTGATGTGGAGGCTCTTTTGTGAGGCTCTCTCTATAAAGGTGATTTATAGGTATCATGAGCTAGATACTGTGAAAGTTACCAAGAATAGCATGGACAGCTGTTCTGTTCTTGCCTTTCAAGGGGTGGTTGTCTCTCAAGATTTTCCTGTATATACTGCTGCTTGAAATCAGTACGGCTCCCGCCTTCTGTCGGCAAGACCCCATTAAGCTAGTATCCTCTTTAGCTCGCTAATTTTTCTGGTGTGGGAGATGACAGAAGAGGAATGTTTTGGGAAGTTTCTAACATTGACAAATACGGTGATAATTTCACTTGGCAAAGGCATGTTACGGCTTTCTCCCTCCAAAAAATGAATTTGTTAGAACATTTCAGGAAAAAAAAAAAAAAAAAGCCACCATCTTTTATAGTTGAAAGTGTTAGCCTAAATATAGATGTTATCATCGACTGCTCAGTGTTGTTGGACAGTGGCAAATTATTTCCTTTAGGGATCTGTAAATGATGTGATGAGCAAGTATTCAATCTTCACTTGGTAGTTCTATCTGCTTCTTAAAAAGTACTTTGGTTTGGTTTCATTCTAAAAGCTCTTCTTTTCCTTTCCTCCCCTTGGCTTCTGCCATTCTCATTTTATCTATTTTTAACAACTACATTGTAAAAATAGGCATGGCAGTTGATAAAGCTAATGACAGTTGCAGATGAATACCCATATTCTTTTGGAAGCTTTAAAATTATTAAAAGAGCATCAGCAAAAACATTGCAAGAAACGCGTGACTACAATGTGACCTTGTGCATGTTAATTTTTCACTGCAAGAAGAATCTGTATACTAGCCTAAAGCATTGTTCACTTTCATAGATCAACTTGAAGGATTGGGGCTTGGTTTTTGTAAGGAACATGGAAAGTATTTGTCAGCTACAGCTCCCTATTTGCAACAATACATCACCTTCATATCTTCCTTTCGCTGTAGAGAGAATCTGCTGACAACAGGCCTGTGATAGAACAGGCCATATCCTCCATTGACTTTTTATTTTCAGTGTCACCTTGGGGCATCACGTTTTGTTTCCAAGTAATGATAATTTCTTCACAGTTTTTAGTATTTCTCCTTTTTGTTGTTTTGTGCAGCCTACCTGTTCTTCAGAGGCCTAAATTCATGTGTTTCACAAAGTGGATGCAAAAATGCTATAGAATAAGCAGCAGAAAAATCTCAATCATTTTAAAGCTGCCTTTTTATTGAAGTCTCAATGACTCAAACTGTCAATTACTCAAACTATCAAAAGCAGTATGCTTTAATTAAAACAAATTTTTAGTGCAAATCTACTTGAAGCAGGTAATTCATGGTAAAAGAAATGAAAATTGGAACCTGGCAAATGTGTATTTGTACATAACTTTCCTGCAAGTATTCAACTCTTGTCTTTTAATGAGTATTAGTTGCTAAATCAAGTCAGATGTCTGAGGCGAGAAGTGGAGAACTAGAGCAAATATTCATAGTGAAAGGTGATAACAGCCTTAATTAAGCTGCTGCTATCTTTCCATGATAAATATAGAACTATTCTGTGTGTCGTCATTCTTGGTGTCATAGCTTTGGGGGGGGAGGGTGGGGTGGAGAAATTGGTGAGAAATACTAGCCAATATGCATAACTGTTCAGTGCTTGAAATTGCAACAGTGCTTTAGGTTTCTCCTTGGGTATTTGCCATTTGCAAGAAACTGATGGGTGAATAAAATATTGTTAGTTTTCTTATCTGTCAATCATTAAGGGCAACAGACAGTTGAGGGGAATTTTATCTGGAATAATAAATTTTTGCAATGGCATCTCTGAATGATCTGTGTAGTAAATTAGCTAGCAATGTCACAGAAGCAGATGAAAAAGATCTCTGCAAAAAACAAAGTGAGCTTACACTTCTCTGGTCTGTAATTAATCTGTTTTGAAGTCTGTTTGTAATCTGATTAGTTGAATTTTAAGGAGATTGAAACAGACCAAAGGTGTAGCAGTTTCTCCATGCAGGTTGATGTTAATTTACCACAGCAGGAATGTTTCTGGACAAAGTAATATTCTGTTAGGATATTCAAATCAAACAGGAAGATGTAGTTCCAGAATGCACATGGTGCTTATGTTATTTGATGAGATTCTCTGGTTTAGGATTAAAAAGGTGATGGATGTATGTAACTACAGGTGAGTGGATACCAAAGCTTTACTTCATTGCCTTGTTCCCCTCAGGTTATGCACTGTCCTCTTTACTCCAGTATTTGGCAAACAATTCACTGAGGTAGCTGTGTTTCCAAAGAGCTGCTGAGAACAGAATCAGATGGCAGCTCAGTCATTTATCCATCCTGCACAATTTATTTCTTTTATTTCTCTGGGAACTGAAGTTAATTGATGTTAAGCTGTAATTTTCCTACCTCCTTAGAAATGGTGTTTTGTTTTATCTGTGGAGGGGGTTGGGTTGGTTGTTTTTTCAGTTTTGTGTTGGGTTTGTTTGTTTTTGTTTTGTTTGGTTGGGGTTGGTTGGTTGTTTTTTTTTTCTTTGTTTTGTTTTTCTTCTCCTGGTCATAAATACTTCAGTCGTAATGAGCACTCTGAGAACTGGTGGAAGGTGAGGTACCAAAAGACTAAAAATTCACATAGACAAGTGTATTTCTAGAAACACATGTTAAGATGATGGCTAAAATACAAATCAAGACTGAAGTTTTGGGGAAGAGGGAGGACACCAGATGGACACCAGTCCAACCAAACTTCCTCCCATAGTGGATCCTTTTGATCAGTGTGGATTTTTATAGACTTTTGATGACTGCTCATGGGAAATAACAATAAATAACTGACATCCCCTGCAGCAAACACTGCTCCAGGTGGATTCAACTCTGATTGGAGAACACTTAACAAAGCAACTATAAGCAGTCCATGACCTACAGAGAGGCTTTTATCCATTTAGGTTTTGTACTGAATTGTTGGTTGGTTTTTTTTTTTTTAATGAGACAGTGGAAGAGACTGTTAACTTTTTTGAACTTTGCCATCAGTGCTTTTGTATAAGGTTAGAATCAAATAATCCTAAGATTGAATTGATGTTCAGTCTGGAAAAAGATTTTTGCAGTTCAGAAAACACTACTTATTCAGAATACTGGACCATTATGTGTAGACATTTATAATTAGATATATTTAAATCACTGCTGATGGGCAGGAGAAATAAGCTAAATCAGTACAGGATGGTGAGCAGTTACTGACTGACCATTACTACTGTTTCAGTAGGGAAAAATATGTAAAATTAGAGTACATCCCATTGCATTGCAGCTGAGGGAGGAGGCTATATAAAATACAAGCCACTCCTAGTCTGAGCTGGTTTATGTAGCAATATCTGTGAAGCTGTAAGTACTGCTAAGCCTTCAGCTAGAGTGTGTGTCCTCTGTTGGACACAAGCCTTCAAGAAACAGTATTATCACATGAGCTACGTGGATGGACTTAATAAGGATTGTTAAGTGTGGAGAGTATGGGAGGGGAGGCCATTAGCATAGTAATCAAATACTAATAAGGTCACTGCAAAATGAATCACAGAATTGTAGAATACAAGAGGCTGGAAGGGACTTCAAGGATCATCTAGTTCAACCTTTCAGGCACTAGGAATTGAGCTTATTTACTTCAGTTATTGTCACTTCTCCTTCAGTTTTACCTCAGCACTGTCAAAGTTGGTGCCATCTTTCCTGGTGAGAACATCAGACATGGAACAAGGCGAGTAGTGGGTGTGTCAAACCAATGCCAAAGTAGATCTGAATTGCTGTACCTGGAAAGCCTAAGATCCTCCTCCCTTGGGTTCCTGTTCTCACCTCTCAGTTTGCATGCTGGTTCTTCTCATACAAGTTTGTGGAAAAGGTAGAGTGAGGCAGCAGGCAAACTGTTTTAATCTCCGGTTTAAATATAGTCTCTGTGATCTTATGGATATCTGTATTTCCAACTAGCGTGCCACCTTACATTTGTGCTTCATGCTGTTTGGAGTGCTTAACTAGTACAGCAGAAGGCAAGATAACAGTTAGCTGAGCTGTTACTCAAAAGTCTGCATGGCTCTCAAATTCCCACTTGGAGAGTTTAATGTGGGGTAAAAGTAAGCAAAGTGGCTTATTTTGTGAAAGCTGGCTGCATATTTTATTATGAATGTTACAAACAGTATGAACTTCACCACTTGTTTATGTAAATGGCACTACAGTTTGAATAACTCTTTTTTTCATCATCTTCCTTCAAACCCAGATCCTGGACTCGAAAAGAGACAGGGCACAATACTTGATTGACTGCCTGTAAACAAGAGAGGAGGAGACTGACATTACAGCTTCTGTATGCCTCCTAGAAATTTAATTTCTTTCTCCTCTTGGATGTAATATGCAAAGAACTGTGAAGGCAAGAACGATATTGCCCATAAATTGCCTTCCATTAATTTCTATTGCAATTCTGTGTAGCACATGTAAGTGAAAATCTTGGAAATATGTTTGCTAAATCATGTGGTAAATGGTCTTGTTGATGACTGCAGAGTTGCTCTGGGGATGGAGTTGTTAAGCACTTATTATAGGAATCCAACAGGGCAAATTAAGAGAAACCTGTGTGTGTGCTTGTTATTTGAGGACTTTTACGCTTGTCTTCTGAGATACCTCATGACCTAAAAAGACTTGATGTGTTTTAGTCAGAGGTTAACTTCTGAAATCCCAGTTACTGACCTATCAACATAATTGCCTCCAAGGGGGGGTTTAGCATTATTATTCTTTAATGCTGAATAGCTGAATATTGCTGTTAATAATACATATAAAGTAGCTTTTTAGCATTCTGCTTAGTTGTATGTGGTATTTTCACTTATAACTAAGTCTTTTTATACTTGTAAATTAGATGGATGTTGTATGTTTCATTGTAAGTAACTGCTGAGAGGGTTTCTTATTTGTTTGTAACACTATTGCAAGTATTTCCTTAATCTGCGAGCATTCAGATACAGTGGGTGGAACCTCAAACTGTATGAGAGTGTTCCTTGGAAATACTATTCCAAGTACACAAAAGCACTGTGCATGGTAGAATTTGTCGTTATAATAAATTCTATCATAGAAGAAACAATGTATAGTGGGTTTTGCTGGTTTTAATTGTGATGTTTCAAGACTTAATGTGCAGTCCATTTAAAACCAGTATTGCAGTTGTTTATACTGCTTGATAGATATTTCTCCAGATTTACATCTTTAAAGATTTATCAATTTTTAATGCTAGTATACAAATGTATACTTTTACATAAAGTTCAAATTTTAATATATATGGAACAGGTGAATGTTTTTTCTCACAGTTATTTTCCTAACTTTACTTAACTTTCTTTGAAATTATATTAGCTATCTGAAAAGCTGGCATCGTCTTCTAATGAAATTTTTGCCAGGATCATAAGCATTTTCAGTAACCTCTGCGAGCAGCTTTACTGACAGATCTTAGGTTCCAGCTGAATCAGTTAAGGCTTTTGATGGCAGAATTATTTTGCCAGTCAGGGTGGTTATAACAGTGGAACTCCCCTTTGAGGAAAAAAGGGGTCATCCATATTTTGGAAGACTTATACATGAGCTTTACCACTATAGTAATAATATTCATTACTTGCTTGGTAACCACAAAGGACTTGTACCACAGGAAAACATAACCACGCCTGTAGGTTGTCATGTACACAGGTTGGGTTAGTTTTAGTATGAGTATGTGACAATGCAAGTACAGCATACTAATAAAGAGGTATTGTTAGAAGAAAAAGTTAAAAATACCTGAAACAACTCTCTGTCCTTCCTATTTTACCTCACATTCCTTTGGTAAGGTTTATGAACTTTTTATTATTATTTTATGGATTTGCATCTAAAATTCTAGTACCCTATGTTGTCTTTAAATAGCATTTTTTCCACCATCCTCACTAGTTTATTTATAAGACTGCATCTGAAACTTGCATAGCCAGTGTTTAGATGACTTCTCTGTAACTGCATTCTAACCATGTATATACACTATTATTCACTTTTCTTCTCATATTAATCTCCATATCTTGTTTGTAATATTAATGAAAGTATTCAGAATTAGTTTTATCTATGGTTACAGAATGATTTATTCATGTAGAAGCCGATAGCAATATTTACCTTGAAGAAATTCATACTAGTTCATATCACTCTTGTGAGACTGAAACTATCAGTGTTAAATTGACTTAACAAGATGATGGAGAGTACTATTTCCAATTTGGAAAAAAAAAAATCAACATAGGCTTTTAGCTTGTGTAGTGTTACAGTACGTGGTATAGGGTCTCACTGACTGCATTGTCATTAAGAAATAATTTTCTTTTAGTGGTATTTTGGAAAATTTCTAAAATTATGAATTACTATCTTGGGCTGTGAACTGTGGTAGCTTTGCTGTGGTCCATTTGCTTTGGTTACTACTGGGAGCTGGGATCTTCAAGCACAGGGAAGAGCTGCATAGATCAGCAATAGAACTGCTTTAAACTGGAGTTGATAACCTGACCAGCTTTGTCTGCTATCCAAACCACAGTGTCAATGGCTTGCAAATCTCATTGACTGTAAACCTTGACAGTATAAGATAGAAGGAAAAAAAGATAAGTTAAATCTAAAAAAAGCTGAGTTTAGGACATGTCAGGTTTTTTTTTTTCCAGCATGCCAAGCACTTTAAGTTTGTATTTAAGGAAAAAGGTGCATAGTATTTTGGAGGTGGCATGCAGCAGCCTGCAGGGGTGCCTGGTAATAGCAGTACAGAACACTTTGCACTCCCTACAAATCCTGAAAGGAATTTTAGGCTTCTGTTTGTGAAGGCAGCAATAGAAGGAGTAAGTGGAGCAGAAGGGTGGAGAAAAAACGTCACCCTTTGTTGTGTACAAGGATGTAAAAAGTACTTTTCTAATGAAGTTCGTTATTGAATCCATTGTTGTTGGTATTTCACATTGAACTTCTCTTAGGCTGTCTTTTTTTAAATAAAGGCTGTTGACCGCATGCATCAAATGTTCCCTGAATGCTAAAACAAATGCAAGTCATTGGCTGCACTTCTTAATGAAGAAAGTGGTGGTGGTTGTGGTGGCAACTGTAACACGTTAAGTAAATTTTCAGATAATCTCTTGGACATTAATCTCTTTATGTGGTAGCTATCCCCTTAAAGCATTCCAAGAGCTGCAGGTACCTAAACCTTAATGTGTACAAAATAAATTTTATTGTTTCTGTTTAACATTTTGTTGTATGACCATTTCCTTCTTTGATTTGAAGAAGCTGATTTGGCCAGAACTTGATGGCCTTATAAGTAGATCTTCTACTAAGGTTTCTAAAGAATTCCTGAGATCCTAATAAGTAATTGGAAAAATGAGAGAGCTTTTAGTCCTGCAGACTACAGCTGCAGAGTACTTCAGAATACCATGTAACAAATCACTGCAAGCTATTTCGTGCAAATGATGAAACCACATAAAATACCAGATGATGATGCAGAGTATTTTAAGGAATGATTTCAATAGCTTGAACATGCTAAAATGCCACATAGAGATTTACTCACTCTAATTGGGATTTCACAATTGTACTGTTGTAAAGAAGAATTTCTGTGCAAGCTAAGTTGTGGGCAGGGGAGGGGGAATCAGAGTGTAGAACAATATAAACTAAATGGGAAATAACTTTTCCAAAAATGCATAACAAACTTCATCTAGCTTGCTGTTGGCAGCACAGAGGGTTTTATGATGTTTCTGTAAATTAGTTATTCTGATTTGGATGATAATTAAAATCCTAGGCAACACTGAATGTCTTACATTCTTAAGTTGTGTAAAGGCTAATTCAAGCAGTGGGATTGACACTAACCTTTTAAATTTCCTTTAAAAAAGGAAAAAAAAGGGAATCTACTCTTGTGACTTAAAATCTGTGTAATCATTCATTTTGACTCAGTGTAACAGATAAAATAAATTTGCTTTTTCTTTTTTTCCTCTGACTTCTAACTACCAGTGTAAACCAAGGGGCTAAAAAATGTCCATTTCAACTTAGAAAGAGCAGCTGCCTTGAAATTCGCCAAAAAAAATGGCAATTAGGTAGTGAATAAGTAGTTACAGAAAAGGTTACAATCAGGAAGGCACGTTATATGCAATGATTTTGTTTTTCAGAAAGAGAATGCCAATATAGGTGTGTGAGTAACTCGAAGACTATCAAAAATAGTAAGAAATAATCAGGTTTTGTTTATAACTCATATTTGTAAGGCTGGTGTTCTATTGCTGTTTAAGCGGGAGTAAGGCAGGAGTGCAGTGTTCTGCTGTATCCTTGCTGTTGCTTATATAAAACCATGCAAGGCTGGTTCTTAAAGTTGCTCAGAGTAAATAGTTACCTTAATCTCCTCTTATTTCCTCTGATATTATGACTGTTTTCTGAAACAGTGCACCTTGCAATGATTATCAGAGCAAAGGAGGGACTCTGTGGACAGGGCAACAGGGGAGGACAGCAGAAATAATCACTTGAATTGACTGAGATTATTAAAAAATTTCATTAACTTCGTTCGACTCTAGTGTGCTTGGGATTCTCATCCATATGTGGCTGAAACAATGCTGTGATGTGTCAGGTAATCAGATGTCTTCTGTGTATTGATTCTGTTTGATACCATCCTGTGGAAGATGTACAAATCTTGAGCTGAAAACAACTCAGGAAATAAAACCCATAGGTGGTGGTGTGCAAAACTTTCATCTGGAATAGGCTTAATAATGATGTTAATTTGACTTTATTTTTAAAGAGAGAATCCTTGGCAAAGGAGCGGGTACTGGGTGGACAAAATGATTTATCATGTCTAAACTCAGAAGCAGTTAATCATGTCTTTAGGCTGTTTTGAAGACATTTGTGAATCTGATCATACAAAGAGAACTTTCAGTTGTAAGGGGAGCAATATTTCCCCAACCATTTGGGGAACACCCTGGAGAAAGGAGGAATCTGTGCAGTCTGGTTTCAAGGGAGCAGAGAAATTCCCTGACTGAAAGAAAAAACTATGTTAAGAAAAGTTTGGATATGCAGAAAAATTTTAACCTGAGAGGCTCTCACTGGTAAGGAAACTGAGACAGGGAAATGACCGTGCCTTTACACTGTTTTGTTTGCCTGTGCCTGCTTTTATTTGAACATTAGCTGTAGTTTAAAAAGCAAATTTCTGAATCACAATGTGTTTTGTGCTGTCATTTTCACTCATTTTCCTGGAGGTATGACCTCTTAATCTAGAATGCCTACAAGTTGTAGAGCCCTGTGGAGGGTTGCACACATAGTGAACAAGATTTAGTGAAGTCAGACTCTTTCTAGGAGGCTTAATCATCTGCAATGCCTAATTTATGGGAAGGATAAGGATGTTAGCCAGTGAGGGTAAGGAGAGGGGCTATGCCAAAACCTCTTCAGAGCCGTAAGCTCTTGAGACTTGGTCCTTTTTGCTAACTTTGTCAAAATAGTACATATCTATGAGTTTACTTAAAGTTAGTTTATGATCAGAAATCATCTTTTCAGGGTAGCATGCCAATATAAATTTTCTTGTTTGGGAAATTTAATATTCAGATCCTGAATGTGTATTTTGGAGTTGTAACAGCTCTCATAAATGTCTCGTTAAGGGGTTCTTCAGTGTATGATAAGGCAAATTGGGGAATAATTACAGTTGTAAGGGTATTCTTCAGGTTGTCTATCACAGAATGCCTTGGGTTGGAAGGGATCTCTAAAGGTCACCTAGTCCAACCCCCCTGCAGTAAGCAGGGACATCCTCAACTAGATCAGGTTGCTAGTCCAACCTCTTGCTCAAAGCAAGGGCTACCTTCAAAGTGGAGTCAGGTGGCTAAGGGTCTGAAGTCAAACTCAGAAAATCCACAAGGATGGGGATTTCAAAGCCTGTCATGGCAGGCAATTTCGGTGCTTACCATTCTAGTTATAGAATCATTTAGGTTGGAAAAGACTTTCAAGATCATCGATTTTAGCTGTTAACCATAGCACTGCCAAATTATAAAACTGTAGGAAGGATTTTTGCAATGTATTTTGCAGATTTTGGATCCTGATTTTGATTTGGGTGTCCCATTTTATACATCTGAGCAAGATGAAGATTAATTTAACATACTAAGCCTGTTTTGTTTGATCTGGAGTTTTAACTGATAGACTCTAAGAATAGTCTTGTAGTAAACCTTTGTTGCTGTTAATTCAGTGTTAGGAATTTATTTGCTGGCATCTATTCTTGTATTTTGGAGCCACTATGGAGTGTTTCATAACTCCGGAAACATTTAGTTCTGTTACCTTAACTTTTTTTAACATTTATTTCTTTTCAATTTCTTCAGCGTGTAATGAGTCCTCATTCCTTGCTAATGCTGAGATGAGGAGCTTGTACATATCTGTGTCTAGCACCTATCTCTGTATGAAGTACCATTATTTTCATCTGGTTTTAAAAAAAAAGAAATGTTGTATGTGCATCAAGTTGAATAGTTTGAAAATGGAATTATTCCCAAAGAATACAGGATCTAAAAGTAGTAGATAACCTGGTTAAAACGTGAAATTACTCTTACATGTGTTCTTGGAGGGCAAATAAAAGGAGGAAGATATAGAGTTTCTCGTGTAAATTTATAGCTCATCATGGGCTTATAAAAATTACATAGGTAGTTGAAGATAAAGATATCCATACGGTATTATCACTCTTCATATTTGTGGGAATTATTTTTTCTGCACAGTATGAATACTACTATCTTTTGAAGAAAGGGACTCAACTGCAGTGTTACTGAAGTGCAAGGAACTAATACTGTAACTATTGTAAATACTATTTTCAGGAATTGGAAGTTTACCTGATACCTCATAGCAAGTGTCTTCAAAAGTCTAAGGTTATGTCTTTGTGAATTATGAAAAAATTGAAATGTTGTTTATGTAATCTTTCTTGTATATATTTTCCAAAATATAGAATCACAGATTTATAGAATCATTTGGGTTGAAAGAGACCTTTAAAATCATCAAGCCCAGCCATTAACCCAGCACTGCAAGGTAACCACTAAACCATGTCCCTAAGCACCACATTTATATGTCTTTTAAACACCTCCAGTGATGGTGACTCCACCACTTCCCTGGGCAATTTGTTCCAGTGCTTGACAGTCCTTTTAGTGAATAATTTTTTCCTAATATCCAACCTAAACCTCCCCTGGCACTACTTGAGGATGTTTCCTCATGAACTATTGCTTGTTACTTGGGAGAACAGACCACCCCTCACCTCACTGGAACCTCCTTTCAGGTACTCATAGAGAATGATAATCTTAACCTCTTTTTCCCCAGGCTAAACAACCCCAGTTCCCTCAGCTGCTCCTCATAAGACTTGTTCTCTAGACCTTTCACCAGCTTCATTGCCCTTCTTTGGACGTGTTCCAGCACCTCAATGTCCTTGTAGTGAGGGTCCCAAAACTGAATCCAGTGTTTGAGGTGTGGCCTCAGCAGTGCTGAGTACAATGGGACAATCACTTTCCTAGGTCCTGATGATCATACTACTTCTGTTAGAATGCAGCACTTGGCCTTGTTGAACTTCATACCACTGGCCTTGGTACATTAATTCAACCTGTCCACACTCCTCTGTAAAGCCTCTCTGTTTTCGAGCAGATCAATACTCCTGGCCAACTTGGTGTCATCTGCAAACTGACTGAGGGTGCCCTTGATCCCCTCATCCAGATCATTGATATAGATATTAAAGAGAACCATCCCCAGTACTGAGCCCTGAACAACACTGCTTGTGACTGGATGCCAACTGGATTTCACTCTATTCACCACAACTCTTTGGGCCCAACCATCCAGACAGTTTTTTTACCCAGCAGAGTGCACCTGTCCAAGCCATGAGCAGCAAGTTTCTCCAGGAGAACACTGTGGTAACTTACATCAAAATGCTTTAGTAAAGTCTAGTAGACAAGATCCACAGCCTTTCCCACATTCACTAGACAGGTCACCTTGGTATTGAAGAGACCAAGGTAGTCAAGCTGGACCTGCCTTTCATAAACTTATGCTGACTAGGTTGATCACTTGGCTGTCCTCTATGTGTCATGTGGTGACACTCAAGATGATCTGCTCCATAACCTTCCTTGGCACTGAGGTCAGACTGACAGGCCTTTAGCTCCACAGATCCTCCTTCCAACCCTTCTTATAGATGGGTGTCACATTTGCTAACTTCCAGTCAACAGGGACCTCCCCAGTTAGCCAGGACTGCTGATAAATAATGGGAAGTGGCTTGCTGAGCACTTCTGTCAGCTCCCTCAGTACCCTTGGGTGGATCCGAAGGGGATCTGTTCTTTGAGACTGAACATCATACAAGAAAGTATAAAAATGTTAAAAAAAATATAAAGATTGCTAGAGAATCTGTTGCACTGACTTAGTGTCATAGTGGATGTGTTGTCTAAATCCACTGTTATGTTCCCCCATGGCTTTAACTGATGTACTTGACCTTAGTGCTTCAGCATTTTTCTTAACATGTTTGTTTGCCAATAGACCCTTGTGGGAAGGATCTGTCTGCAATATGCAGTGCAGTAGATGAAGGTGAAAGTCATTGCATTAGGAATAGAGAGTGCTAAAGATAAATCTAGCCCATGAAGGCCTCCAACCAGTTATATGAGTACAGGCTGAGGAAGGTGGGGTATGTATTACCAAAAACAGTTGATGATTTTAACATGTATGAAACATTTTCCTTCAGTTATTCATAGTACTACCTAATCTTTTGGTAAACACATCATTAAATCTGAAATGCTGGAAACCAAAACGTTTTTCCTGCTAATACAGTATTATTTATATCTTAAAAAGTATGCATTAGAAATGCAAGCAAATACTCAATCTGTGCACAATTTTGGTCTTGTAAATCAGATGTTTGTTGAAAACATGGATAGGTGTGCTGATCTTGCATCCAAATCTCTTTCTTCATATTTATCTTCCTTATTTACTCATCTAAAATTAGGGAGGATACTTTATTGTTGTGTTGCATAGTAATTTGTTATGAGTTGTTAAAGTGGTGCACAGTCATTTGTTATAGAGTTAAAAATCTCATATGGCCATTTGTTATGGAGAGTTAAAGTGTTGAGTTAGTGTTGACTACAATTGTGAGAAATTGAATGGATTATTAGTTCCGCCGCACCTCCCCGCACCGGCCCCCCGGCAGACACCTAGGGTGCACAGGCGAGGGGGACATCATAGGTGAGTGTTATGTCA
>JANIJG010018054.1:0-40340 GCA_024611175.1 Megaceryle torquata
CGGAAACACCAACAAGGGGGACGGCTACACTAACGGAGGAGGTATCGTTTTTTTTTTTTTTTTGTTTTTTTTTTTTTTGGGTGGTGTGGTGGGGGGGTGGGGTGGGTTGTGTGTTTTTTGGTTTGGTTTGGTTTTCTTGGTTTGGTTTTTGTTTTGTTTGGTTGGTTTTGTGGTTTGTTTTGTTTTGTTTTTTGGGGGGGCTTTTGGTTGGTTGGTAGGTTTTTTTTGTTGTTTTGGGGGGTTTGTTTGTTTGTTTTGGGAGCCTTGATAAGACCTTCTAAGCTGAATAAACATCTGTCTTCTCTCCTTGTCTGGGAAGTTGGTAACTCAGTGAGATGAGTCAAGATGAGGTAGACACCACAGCTGGTTGACCAGCCTTAGACCCTTGATGAAGAAGCACAGGTTTGTATTAAGGATAACATGAACACATTTGCAGTCTGTGTGTATCAGTGATAGCTGGATCTTGGCAATCAGCTTGAGAAGTTGCTTCAAACGTGTAGGGAGACATGCTAGTGAGCAGCTGCGTCCACTGGAAGATGCTGTATAAACCTGCAGGAAGCATCAGTAAACACCTAAAACATGCCAAATTATCCATTTGGTGTCTGGTTGGAGGATGAAGTGATTTGTACTAGTTTTGTCCTTCCTCTCAGTAGTCAGTATGACAGACTTCTTCAACATTATCAATCCCATCATCTTCCTGCATTGTAGCTTTCACCATTTCTTATCACTGTGCTACAGAACAGTCTTAAGAACTAGGGTGCTAATGCTCATTTGACACCAGCATACCTAGCAAAGATGGAAAGCTACTTTACTTAGGGACCTATGGAAGAAACTTCAGTCATGTCAGGGGTTAGGAATGGGCTGGCCACTAGATAAACGATAGATACTATCTATTAACCACTCTCCCTTCCCAATAGCTGCGTGGTCCCACCTCTTTCAGTCTCTCCTCCTATGAGAGGTGCTCCAACCCTTTAACTGTCACCTTGGTTCCTCCCTGAACTAGCTCCAATATGCCCCTCTGTCTCATACTGGGGAGCCTAGAACTATGCTCAGCACTCCAAATGTCCCATCAATGCTGAGAAGAGCGGAATGATCTAAAAAAAAATAAAATAAAATCAAACCCAAGCCAAATCAACAAACTAAACAATAAGACAAAAACCACAACTTCCTTTACATTTACCTGTAACAACATACCCTGTCTATCTCTTCACCAAGACATTCACAAGATAAATCCCTGGAAAGTGGATTTATATTTCCCCATCTCTGGATCATGTTGTCCTGGGTTCAGGTCGGGTTAATTATCACAAACAGCTGCTGGCCCAAGCAGCTGGGAGGGGCCAGATCCAGGATAAACAACCCAACCAGACAATGGGATGCTTGATACCCTACTGAGTCATGCCCCTATATAAGGGGAGGGCTGGCCTAGGGACATTTGCTTTCAATGTGCTTTGGTGTGGCTGGAGGAGGGAAAGTTGGCAACCTGGACACAGGTAGGGGCCTTCCTGGTTTCTATTACTCACTTTGTTATTTTATTAGTACTATCATCAGTAATGTTGTTTTCTTCTCTTTTTTTTTGTGGTGTTTCAGTCAACTGTTCTTACTTCAAACCCATGTCTCACGTTTTATTCTTCTTCCTAATTCTCCTTCTTATCCCCTGGGATGTGGAGGATGGGGGATAGCAGTAGGTGAGCAGCTATGTGGTGTCTAGCTGCCAGCAGAGGTTAAACCATGACACACGTGTAGAGCAAAGGCATGGTGAAACTGCCATAGAGAATACAACCTATGCATCAAACCAGACCACCAGGAAGGGTAGCTTGCATGCTACCTGAGGTTCTTGTTCTGAAACCTATGTCCTCAGAGGAAAGAAGCAGTAAAATCTTTGAAGCTGAGCTGCAGATTTTTTTTTTTTTAATTTCAGCTCAGAATGACCAGGCTTTTCAGCTCAGGTTCAGGAGAGCATTGCAATTCCCATACTGATAGGAAATGTGACTTTCCCCATCTACACTGCTGCAAAAGTCACACTTCTTTTCTCTCTAGGGACACCAAACCAGCTAATAGACTGTAAACATGGAGGTTTCTGATTGCTTCAAGCATTTTAGGAGATGTTATTGCTGCAACTCCAGTTATGTTGCCTTAAATATTGCATTTGTCTCCTCCATAAATGACCTTTGTCAAGGGAGACACTAAAAGAGATGACATGGAACTGATTTTAAATTTTCTTTTCAATGTTTATAACCCAAACATAGCAACAGTAGGAGGCACATGAAAATGTCTCTGAATTTTGATCTGCCAGACTCAGGAAAAGCCTCCCGCTTATGTTAAAAACCACTAATCCTGTACTAATTTATATGCAAGCCCTCTCCCAGTCTTTCTGTGAATTCTGTGCATGCACAGTGATGACCCAGCCAGCAGGCCTGGATACCTCTGCTCTTTAGCAGATGGCACTGAAACCTCCCAGTCCCATGGCAGAAGCCAGGATCTTGGAGTCAACAGCAGGCCTTTCCTAAGGGACTGCAAAAATCATATTTTTTTTTCTTAGATCTTACAAAGCAATTCCCACTTTTAATCTTCTTCCTCACACATCAGCAAACCATTAGGCTTTGCCCAGATAGTTTGACTTGGAAACCTTCAAGTGATTCAGATACAAGGTGCTTTACAGATCTGTGCAATGGCTGAGAGTGTACTGCTCAGTTCATCTGTAGCATGAAGGGAGAATTCATCTGTTATACCAACTCATGCACCTGGGAGAAAGGGACAAGATTTGGGGGACACAAATCCTGCATCATTTTTTTCCAAGCAATTAAAACCACCAGAGACCAGATTTCCTGTGCTAAAAGCAGAGTGGTCTCCTTTATAGCACTGAGAGATTCTGCTCCTTCCCTCTTCATGAGCTGAGTGAGGAGGATGAAGTGACAGAGCAGACATGGGGAAAAAGAAGCTGTCTTGTCTGGGATAACACACATTCAGAAACAGAAGAGATGGTAGGATGGGTAGTGGGCAGCTAATGGCTGTTGAATATCCTATGAAATAATTTTTTTCTCAAATGTCTGTTCTCAATATACTACTGACCATATTATAACATCATAGTGGCAGCTGGTGATAATGAACACTCTTCCAGAGAGTCTTGGAAAAGATCCAAGAGCTGAGAGCTCTTTGGATGATAAACTGGAAGGGGAAGTTGGCGGTTCTGTGTAGCCTGACCATGCCACTGCTGCTACAGGGTATAAACCAGAGCCTCTTTCTCCAGAAACACTGTCCTAGCATCTTTCACCACCCCTAAATGATTTACCAAACAAATCCGCTTGACAAATCTATAAATGTGAGCAAGTCATATGCATTATTTATAGCCATTTCCTTGAATTCCAGATGCTCATCACAATTCATTTGCATCTCATTCAGCTCAACTCAACATAGCCAGAGGCTGCACAAGGGCTTGTATTTCAACCATATGCCAGGCCATCATGACCAGCATAACTCTACTAGCACCTGGAAAGGTCACTAATGATTTGCTCTCGCTGCATGTTTCTGTACTTCTTGAGAGTCTCATCTGATCTTGCTTGTACAAATACATGCTAGAAAAATGCTGATTACTGTAGGAGACCTCTTCCTCATTTACCTCAGCAGGGGGAAGAGAAGAAGCAAAGCCACAGCATCTAATCTATGCTCCAGTGTCTCTGCTGCTTTCAGGTGCTGCATCAGTCTTTCAAGAGGTCTCTATTGATGAGATGCATGACTCTTCTTCCAGGCTTATTGTCTGGGTTCAATTTGCTTTAAAACATGCTACAGTTGAATCCTGCAACATATGAGGACATCTCAGCTTCCCATAAGCCTAAGACAGAAGCTTAGATCCTTAGTTGTAGCCTGTTGTTAACCACAATAGCATAGAATCATAGAATACCAGGTTGGAAGATACCTCAGTCATTGTCTAGTCCAATCTTAATATGGAGAGAGTTTGTTTTATGAACTCTGTATAATCATGTTGTACTAACAGAGTCTACAAGCTTCTCTGTGTCTCAGTTTCTCTATCTCTTAAATGAAGCTGATGTAACTTCTTTTTTCCAAGCCAGTGCCTGCTGAGCTTAACTGTTGTCTGAGATGCTCAGTGCTAGATCATCTATGGAGTAAAGAGCTGAGCAGCATTCACAGGCTTGTCTGAAGCAGGATAAATTAGAGTGATTTTGTCTCTACCTTCTCTGGCATGTCCCTCTTATTAAAACCAAACAATGTCCTACTTTGCATCAGTGTGTCTTCCAAATGAGTGAGCCACACACAGTCCACAAGGTCCAGACCTCCACAGGACTGAAACACAGAATATTAGGTATTGGAAGGGACCTTGGAAGATCATCTAGTCCAATCCCCCTGTCAGAGCAGGATCACCTAGATCAGGTCACCCAGGACTGCATCCAGGTGGGTTTTGAATGCCTCCAGAGAAGGAGACCCCACAACTTCTCTGGGCAGCCTGTTCCAGTGCTCTGTAACCCTCACCAAGAAGAAGGTTTTTTCTCATATTTATGTGGACACTCCTATGTTCCATCTTTAACCTGTTGACCCTTGCCCTATCATTGGATGCCCCTGAGAAGATCCTGGCTCCATCCTCTTGACTCTCACCTTTTACATATTTATAAACATTAAGGAGGTCACCCCTCAGTCACCTCTTCTCCAAACCAAAGAGCCCCAGCTCCCTTAGCCTTTCCTTAGCAGGGAGACTTTTCCACTCCCTTCATCATCTTTGTGGCTCTGCAGTGGACTCTTTCAAGCAGTTCCCTCTCCAGTACTCTTAGGCAGCATCTGACCATGACACAGCACTTCAGAGAGTTGATTCCTTTCCTGGCTTTTTCTAGACTCCAAGATCATACTGTTACATGTTCCAGATTTGACCTCTGAGAGGTTTACATAGACAGACGAGGGCAATGGGTTGTATGTATCACTTATGGTAGAATGGTTTGGGTTGGAAGGGACCATTAAAGGCCATCTAGTCCACCCCCCTGCAGTGAACAGGACCATCTGCAACTACAGCAGGTTGCTCAGAGCCCTATCCAACCTCACCTGGAATGGTTCCAGGGATGGGGCCTCCACCACCTCTCTGGGCAACCTGGGCCAGTGTTTCACCACCCTCAGTGTAAAATATTTCTTCCTTCTATCTTGCCTAAACCTCTCTCTTTTAGTTTAAAACCACCACTCCTTGTCCTGATGCAACAGGCCCTGTTAAAATGATTGTCCCCATCTTTCTGATAGACCCCCCTCTAAATATTTATGTTCAAATATGCTGGTTTCCCAACAGCTCCAGGATGCCACCTGATGTACACACCTTGTCTCCAACACCCATTTGTGTGCCTCCCCCAAACAACAAAAAAAAGCCAAACGCTGAATCACTGTTAATTGAAAGAAAATTGAGTTTTAAGAAGGAAGACATCTGCATATGATGTTTTTTATTATTACAATTAGGCAAATGAGGTTTTCAAGAAAACTTGAAGCAAATTTGGGAGAATTTATGCCAGCATTAGGACAAACATAATAAAAAGCCATTAGCAGGTTTACTGCAGCAAAGCAAATCCATTTAGTGATTTATTGGGATAGGAAGAGTAGAGTGAGGTGTCTTCTTCAGGCATTCAAAGGGCTAACAGCCCCTTTACAAAGCTGGGTTTGGTAGCGGAAGATGGTGAGTTTTTGCTGTGTTTGATTCTTTGGGGGGAAAAAAACCCAAAAACCAACAAACAAACCAACCACAGATGCAGACAGCTTAAATTTCCAGACTGAATTCCCTGTTTGCTAGAGACTGGGTGGTGGTGAGCTCAGCTGCTCAGACAGCTTAAGGAAAGTGCTGGGGAGGGAGGTACCCAGAGCCAGTCTGTAAGGAGAACTGGGTGCAAGAACTTGCTGGAAAACAGGTCAGACTGAATGAGGGCCTCAGACGTTTACAGAAAACTGGTGTTAATCTGAAATTGTTTATGAAGAGATGGGAACTTGAAGACACTGGTAAGATTTTTTAAAGCAACATCTCCCAGCCAAAATTTGTGCCTGCACAGACACCAGTGCTGAGTTGCTGAGTTTCCCAGGACAGATCAGAGCTGTTTTCCATATACCTGGCTGTTCACCAGGGCCACTCAAGGAGCTGTCAGTGTCTAACAGGAGCCAGGCACTCTGCCCGTGTCTGCTTGATGTCAGTGAAGATGCCTTTGCTTTGTCAGAGCCTGGATCTTTATTTGCCTTGATACCTGGAATGAGATTGTGCACAGGGACTTGGTGAAGGAGGGGAAGCACTGGGAGTGTACATATCCTGCTTGGTCTGACAGCTCTCCATTGCTGATGCTGAGCTCAACCTCATTTCATCAGGGTGGATTCAGACCATGCTGAATGCTGCAGATAGCACCAGCTAGAGTTGGTGGGATGAAGAGAGTGATGCAGGATGGAATAGAAACATAGAACTGTTTAGCTTGGAAAAGCTTAAAATCGTAAATTTCAACTGTTAGTGCACTGCCAAGTCCACCACTAAACCATGCCCCTCTACACAGCTTTTAAATCCCTCCAGGAATAAAAAAGTTTTCCTAATGTCCAACTTAAACCTCCTCTGGTGCAACTTGATGTTTCCTCTTGTCCTGTCACCTCTTCCTTGGGAGAAGAGACAGACCTAAGCTCAGTCCAACCTCTGTTCAGGGAGTTGTAGACTGCAAAAAGGTCTCTTCTGAGCCTCCTTTACTCCAGGCTCAACAGCCCTGGTTTCATCACCCACTATAAGATGCAACCCAAAGAGCCCACCCAAATCATCTTTCACACACAGTGGAGAGTCATTAGCAACACACTGAGCTCTACCTCCCTGCTTTGCTTTGTGTGCCAAATAGTCTGACTTCTGCTGCTCTTTCTACCCTTCGTACTATAAAGTGTTTCTAAGTGGAGCCATTTTGGATAGGTTTGTACAATAACCTCTAGCCTGGAATCATTCAGTTTGGTCTTATCTTGTATCACCACTGTGAGACTGAGTTTTTTCTTAACTCTAGTGCCATGAGACTAAATGTGTAAGCCTCAACATTATTGTCCTCCTTCATATCATGACATGTAGCATGTCCTCAGCCTCCACCACAAATGGTACTGGTAGAGAGCTCCGCATGGCTCTGGAGAAAGGTATTGGAAATCTCATGCTGTGGAGGGAGATGCATCTGCATGGGACTTTTGACAGAAACCACACTGGCATTTATGACTAAGCTTGATGGACTTTGATATGGAGGTGCTGGAGCAGGTCCAGAGGAGAGCAACTAAACTAGTGTAGGACCTGGAGAATAAGTATTATGAGAAGTGCCTGAGGGACCTGGGACTATTTAGGCTGAAGGAGACTGAGGGGAGACCCTTTCGCTCTCTACAACGTATGAAAGGAAGCTGTAGAAAGGTAGGTGCTGGTCTCTTCTCCCACGTAACAAGTGACAGAATGAGATAATAGCCTCAAGCTGCACCAGGGGAGGTTTCAACTGGACACTAGGAAATTTTTTCTCACAGCAAGGGTTGTCAGGCATTGGAACAGGCTACCCATGGAGGTGGTTGAGTCACCATTCCTGGATGTGTTTTAAAGCCATCTAGATGTAGTTCTTGGGGATTTGGTCTAGCTGTGGACTTGGTAGAGTAGGTTTAATGGCTGGGCTTGACGACCTTAAAGGTCTCATCCAACCTAGATGTTTCTTTGATTAAAAAATCCTACAGTGTAGATCCAGATCAGCATTCCTCATCTCAGGAACAGCTTCTGGTTCAGAAAAATGGGAGACATGTGAGGGAGAGTTATCTGCAGAGGAACATCCTCATAAAAAATGTTTAAAAATTAAAGAAACATGGAAATGTTATGAAAACAAACAAGCTGACTTCTAGTACCCACAGTTGTACTTACCAGGCTGCCTTTTTCCAGTTCACTTACACCTGTCCTTTCAGCTACAATTTACAGGGCAAGCAGCCTAATGATGCAGAGCAGTAAGTATAGTACAGAATCCTCTGCCAGAACTGTGTTTCTATCAACATCTGTGCTTTCTGAGGTGGTCACAGCCTGCCAGGCTGGGTTTCCTGCCACCTAACACAGTCTGTATGATCCATTTTAGTAGTAGACTTGGACTGAATCATAGAATGGCTGGGGTTGGAAGAGACCTTAAAGATCACCTAGTTCCAACCCTCACCTCCTGCTAGAGCAGGTTGCTCAAAGCCCCATCCAACCTCGCCTTGAACACATCCAGTGATGGAGCATCCACAGCTTCCATAAGCAACCTGTTCCAGTGTCTCACCACCTTCAGAGTGAAGAACTTCTTCCCAATTTCTAATCCAAATCTTTCCTCTTCCAGTTTGAAGTCATTACCCCTTGTCTTGTCACTGCAATCCCTTCTAAAAAGACTTTTCCTAGCTTGCTTGTAGGCCCTGGGAATCATGCCCTGGATGTGCCCATTTCCCTCCAGTTACAGTAAAAGGGTTGAGGCTCCAATGTGCATAGGTAAAGATGCCTCAAGCCAGATGGATCCAAATGTAAAAGCTGAGATATCCACAGGGTATGACACTGGCCTAATCCTGTGTCTCGCTCTCCTGTGACTTGCTGAGTGATCTTCAGGGAATCGCTTCTGCCTCTTTCTCTTCCAACTCTTAAAGTACCTCTTCTTCAGCAGAAGTTCCCCAGGATGGCCAGCAACTTGAGGCAGGTGACTTTCTCACTCTGCTCTGGTGAGACCCACTCTGCAGTTCTATGTCCAGCTCTGGACTTCTCAGCACAAGGACCTGTTGGAGCAGGACCAGAGGTGGCCACAAAAATGATCCAAGGGCTGAAATCCCTCTGTTATGAGGAAAGGTTGAGAGGATTGTTCAGCCTGGAGGCTCCTGGGAGACCTTCTTGTGGACTTTCAGTACTTAAAGGGGGCCTACATGAAACAAGGGGACAATCTCTTTATTAGGGCCTGTTGTGGTTTTAAATTAAGAGGGCAGATTTAGACTGGATCTGAGGAAGATATTTCTGATGCTGAGGGTGGTAAGACCTTGGACCAGGTTTCCCAGAGAGGTGGTTGATGCCCCATCCCTGGAAAAATTCCAGGTGAGGCTGGACAGAGCTCTGAGCAACCTTCTGTAGTTGCAGATGTCCATGCTTAGTGGAGGGAGGTTGGACTAGATGAGCTTGAAAGGTCCCTTCCAACCCAAACCATCCTGTGATTCTGTGACTAGAAATGTGTGCTTACAAAAGGAAAAAAAAAAGGGGGGGGTGTGGGGAGAGCAGAAAGGAAAAGAGAAAGTTTGGGATCAAGAAATGAGGGCGTGTGTTGTTGTGGTAGAAGAAAGGAAGATTGAAATGCATTACAGAGAAAAAACACCAAAGGAAGAGAGGTTTAAGCTGAGCTCAGCTGCAGTCATGAAACCCCGAGCCACACTGAAAGAAAGGTGTTTGAGCAGTCTGAACAGCAAGTTCTGGGGATTTCTATCCATTGTTTCAGTTAAGCTTTGACTTGTATCACATGTGTGTCTCTGAGTGTGTAAGAAGTTAGTTCTGTAACTAAGGTGTGATGCCAATCACTAATATTTTCCCTAGTGTTCTCAGTACAGTAGATGGGAACAGTTTTGCATGTAAGACAAATATCAGTTAAACTGTTGCTGGCCTAGCTAAGCTCTGTCTATACCAGCAGCTTAACCAGAATCACAACATAGGGCCAAGCAGTGACCACTAGTGGTCCACTTGGCATGGGCCCTGCAATGACTTTGTCTGTGTCCAGATAACACCTCCCTGAGCCACACTCCATCACAATTCAGAGGCTATCCCAGGCCAGGGCCATTCCAAACAGAAAGCATGGACCAAGTCACTGTGATCTGGGCACAAGAGAGCTCAGCAGTATGGATACAAACCACACTGCACCATCTGGCTTCAGGATCAGAGAACTGGCCCTGGCTTGGTTTGTTTCTAGCTCTGCCTAGCAATGTGCTCTGGACAGACCCAGAGCTACTCATTAGCCACATTTCTAAGGAGGGTAGCATGGTGCTCCGAACAAATGTGCTCACAGGAGGTTGTAGCTCCTCTGTTTGCACTGTAGCCTGGTATTTACAGAGGTTTTCTGAGAAGCAGATGTGATCTCTCTTCTGGCTTCCCAAGAGAGCTCCCAGCTAGCAGATCTATGGCCTGGCTACAACACAAACCTTTTGCTACTTCTATCTACCCAAAAAGAATTTGTGAGCAAAGAAAAAGTCGGAAAGCAACTTGTTCTTTAGCCTAAGGATACAGGAGTCCTAGTTTCCTACAGCTTGGTCATATCAGAGTGAAACTGTGGGCTGAGGAACAGCAGCATGTTCATGGCTAACAGGGTTTTGCTGTAACCTTAAAAAAAGGAAAAAAAAAAGCTGCATTGTTTATGGGGCAGGAAAGCAACTTTCTGTCATTTTTGACAAGGTCACATGACAGGGCTCTAAAAAACATTTGCAAAGTTGCAGCTAGCAAACCTTCTGAGTGATGAAGCCATAGCAACCCATGCCAGCGACCAAAGGGCATGATCAATGCTTGCAATTAAAATCTATTTTGTTTTGTGCTATTCACATACAGCAACCCTTGCATTTTGGTCAACAGAGCGTACTCCATGAAATGTTCAGCTTTGGCTTTGTTCCGTTCCATGTTCATTCTCTTCAGGCAGGAAACAAGAGCCCTCATCCCAGCCAGCGTTTTGTCTGAACCCTGCTTGCTATTGTTTGCAGCAAGCTCAGTGAACACAAACTCCCCCCGCCTTTATTTTTTAATTCCCCACAATACACCCTTCAAGATGAAATTAGCAATGTCTACTTTAATTGTGTTTTCAGAGTCATAACAATGCAAGCATATGGGGAGAACAATGCAAAGACTCGTTATTAAAAGAAAGAAATAATTAATCTCAACAGAAATGATACTTGGGTTGGGGAAAGAAATTGTGCTCATTTTTTATGTCCTAGATAGCCTCTTGTAACAACTTTTCCTAATAATGGGATGGTTTAATTTAAACACAAACAAGTAGTATGTTTTCCAGCACTCTATCTGCAAAAGCCACAGTGAGACCATACCAAGCAGACCTCCTCAGCTTGTGGCAGGCTTGCCCCAGTTAGCTTTATGATGTGGGAACCATAATGGCTATATCTTTATGTGAAGATCTGCCCTTCCTCTCCCACATCCCACGGGGAAAGAAAGGCCCTTCAGCACTGCAGAGCAACCCTCTGTCATTTGAACCACACGATCTGGTAGAAATGCAAAGCTATTATCACCTAGCAAATACATCATCCTCCTGAAAAAAAAAGAGTAAAGAAAGGAGAGTCTGGGGAATTAGGGACAAATCAGCTTGACTTCTATGCTCAGAAATATCTTGGAACGAACAGTCAAGCAATCTATCTCTTAGCACCTAGGAAATAACAAGGGGATAAGTTGCATCCGGCCTCAATTTCCCAAGAACAAATCACATCCAACCAGCCTTATTTCCTCTTATGACAGTGTAATGACCCTTGTGGGTCAGGGGAGCAGCAGCAGATGTAAGAAAGCTTAACCTCAGTAAAGCTCTTGAAATGCTCACGCAACATCTTCTCCATCAATAAATACCTTAGCTACTTGATCACCCTAAGCTGGCAATTGATTTGATCAAAAATCAGTGAAATAATTGTTTCTAGTTGGTGAAGGTCCATTTGGGGGTCCCTCTCTACCAGATTTCATCTTGCTGCATCAAATACTTCAGGTAGCTGCCAAGGAAGAGCAGAAAGACAGAGACAGTGAGATAGAACCAATAAAGGAGTTGGAGACCTAGCTGGCCTCTAGAGCAGAGACAGCACTAGTAAGGGCATGAGGAGAACCTTTGAAACAAGTGGTCAGAAGTACTGACCATACACATTATTCCCCCAGAGTGCTGGTGTTGAGAGGCAGATATACAGGGGAGTCTCCAAATGATGAAAAATGGCCCCAGACCCATGTTAATGTCTGTTCTGACACCAGCAGATCTTCCTGTTGAAGCTATGAGATGTAGCTGCAGACACTAATTAGGTCAAGGGTAACAGTTAATAGACAAGTGCTCAGGATCTTACTGGGTGGGAAGTAGAACTGATCCTGGCTTTCTCCTTAGAAGTAAAAAAGCAGGAAGACTCCAGTTACTAGCTAAAAATACAATGCAGACTTCTACAAGTTTCTCCAACCCCACGCATCAACCTTGAGACTGATGGAGAAAAATCACTGCTGGATTGGAACATTAAAAAAAAAACTTTTATATCTGACTTCAAGGCACATTTAAAAATAAAATTTGAACCCCCAGACAGTGAGACTGAAGTAAAATACCAACTCCCTCCCCTCCTGCACTCAAATCGGGAGCTATTGATGGCTTAAAGACCTTGTCTTAATTTTCTCCATGACTAATCTATTCAGTTTTCACTTAAGGAACCCTCAATGGTATAATGAGACAGCTGTTGCCTTCTATCCTTCCCCCAACTCCCCCAGCTAGGAAATTAAATTTAAAACCACTGCTTTAAATAGGCCTGGCACTGTCTCATCTTCTCTTGAGTTGCTCTGGGAGCATCTTAACCATAAGTGCAGGTGTCAGGTCAATCAGAATTCACCCAGCTCTTTGGGTCTGCCTGAATTGGTAGCTTGTAAGGAAACAGAAATATTTAAGTCCTAGATCTGACCCCTGTGTGCTCTGGGTTGAGTTGGGGTGGATTTTATTTGTTTGTTAGTAAGTGGTAGATGGGCTTGTGTTGGGATCTTAAGAGGGATTATGGGAAACAAGGCTAGATTATATCAGTCTACATATAAATAAGAAAACCTTTTGCAATGGAGGTGGTGAGAGCCTGTCCCAGGTTTCCCAGAGAGGTGGTTGATGCCCCATCCCTGGGAATATTCCAGGTGAGGTTGGATGGGACTCTGAGCAGCCTGCTCTACTTGCAGATGTTCCTGCTCAGTTCAGCAGGGTTGGATGGGATGACCTTTAACAGTCCCTTCCAACCCAAATAATTCTAGAATTCTATGCTTTTATACTGGTGTGTGATTCTGCCACAGGCTTCTTGGAAGCAGATTATTTAGGGTCTGGAATGTTAAATGAGGTCTGAAGTATGAACACCACATATCATCACAGAGAAAGCTGATCTTGGTGGGAACTAGGGACTTGACTCAGTGCTCTGAGCTCTGTGTTTCCTAGATCTCCCTCTGCATTGCACCAATGGTCTTAATTTAGTGCCAAGAAGGGCTTTTCTAAGCCAACATGAGAACATCCACAATCCTGTATGGTCTCAAACTCCTTGTGCTCCACATTCTCCTTATGTAAAGCAGGAATGTAAGTACTGGCAACCTTGCTGGGGTGATAAGAGTCAAAAACTTACAAGTTTTTAGTGCTGCCCAGTAAATACTGGAGAAGGAAGCAGGTAGAAAAGAAAGGCTTTGTTTTGTGAGTGACACTGCTTCTGACTTTGTCACCTGTATGGTCCTGGGTAGGCTGTTTCCCTGTTCCCAGCCTCTTTCTCTCCTTTGCTGGACATGGGCACATACTAACAAAAGACATGGTAAAAACCTACCAGAGGGAGATGGTGCTCATCTGTGAACCCAAGGATGAAGGAGTAAGCTCTCACAGTCAAGTGCAAGGCGTTAACTGGGACTCATGAAATTGCCTCTGCTTAGTTTTTCCAAGTTGCTGTGGACTAAGGGCTTGTGCTTTGCTGTTGGTGACCACAGTGGGATCTGCTGGCTGAGAGTGGAAACTTGCTTTCCCATGAGGCCATCAGAGAAGGTGCAAAAGCTGTCCTTGCCGTGTCGTTTTTGAGAGCTGGCCTCAGAAAAGCAATTCAGTCAAATGTGCCTTGGCAATTGCTCCCTTAATGATTTTGAAATTAGTAGCTTCAAACAGAAAATGATAGGCATTTTAGTGCAACATGGGGAAAGTATTGCTCTGCTTCTTGTTTCTATGCTCTGATTAGGGGAGAACTCACTTGAGCAGTAACACAGTTTCTGCAGATTCACCTTTTACAGGAGCAGTGTGTTTTGTACTCTTACCCTAGCTCCCCCTTTCATGTCACTCCCCTCTCTTCCCCATGCATTTCCCTTCTTTCACTTACTTTTAACTCCCTTTGATCTCTCTGAACAGTGTCTTGTAGCCTGTTTGGCTCACTTTTCAGCTTAAGCCAAATCAGCTCCGTTAAAAGAAACCTTGCTTAAAGGAACAAAACAGAGAGCATGGGGGAGTTCCACTGTCACAGTCTGTCTGTCCCCAGCTTTCTGAGGGGCTGACTGGAGAGCTGCTGGATCAGACTGCTAGGCAGAGGAGCAGTCACAACTAATTGTCATGGCTGGGTTTGCTGAGGGATTGAAACTGAGCATTAAGTGAGTCCCAATGATCAGGAAGGACCATTGACCTTGGGTGAGGAACAAGGGAGCTTCCCATCAGGATTACACCAGTCAAAGCATCCCCGAGTTGATCTTACTCATTTGTCCCTTTTCTGTATATACTTCACACTCATTCACATCCCACATTCTGCTATTCTTACCCTAAGAAGTTCAGAGCATCATCAGTAGAGGAGGCCAACAAGCACTTATTGCCACCTTCTCCTGAGGTGCTCATTCCTGTTTATTTCCATGTCTGTGTGATCCCTTAGCCAAAGCAAATCCTCACACTTACTCTTTTGTGGTGTATCTCCAACTCAAATTCACATCCTCGCTCAGTAACTCAAACATTCCTGTTGTATTTTAGGTTTAGTGCAGACTGATAGACATATAACAGATGCTGTTAAGTCTTTTTCCTTCCCAAAGGGGAAGAGAAAGAGAATAAGGAAGAGAGACTTATTGATTAGAAAAGAAAGCTAGAACAACTTTAATAAAAATAATTGAATACATAAAAAACCAGTATCAAACCCAATGCCTCTGATAGTAGTTACCTCTCACCCTCACCACTAATGCTGTGGAGCAGGCACTGGGGAATTCTGATACTGGACTCAGCAGCAGATGTGAACTGGATTCAGTTCTGTTCTAACTCAAACCAGGACAATTCCCCACACCCTCCCAATAACTCCAACAACACCAGGGGATGTTTCAGAGCCACCAGGCAGCTGACCAGTCAACTGTACCAGAATAAAACATCATGTTAAAAAAAAAAAAAAGACTTCTTATTGACTTTATTGACCTCCCTATTAATTATATTATAGCAAGAGGGGACCTAGAGAGTCAGGTCCATGGACAGCTGTATTTGAAAGGTAAAGCAGACTTTGCATTGTGTGTCTTACATGATATCCTTACTGACAAACTCCTTCCTTATGCCATATCCTTATGGCACCTGGAAGGAGTTGGTCAGCATTACAGAATATCCTGCATTGCGATCATATAAATTATGATTTACCTGGAAGGTCACCATGTCTATAGATGGACACAGGAGAGACTTTGGAGATGAGCAAGAAGGATTAACTTTCTAAGAAATATCTTCTGTAAATAAAGCCTGTGAAATTATACCTGGATATATTAGAAAGGGGAGGAAAGGGGACAGACAAGAGCATGTACATAAAATGAGGCAGGCAGGCTAGGAATAGCTCTCCTCTGTCTCGTACGACAAGAGTGAGACAGAGTTATTAGATACAAAAGAAATCTCTTGTCATCCAAAGTGTAATTAGACTGAGGGCCTCATTTCCATAAGATGTCAATGAGGCCAGGAACTCAGCCAGACCCAAAGATGGCTTGGACATTTATAAGGATAACCTGAACATCTGAAGCTGTAACAGCTAACGTTAAAAAGAAAACTCTCAAGGGATCTAACATCCTATGTTTCAGACTTTAAATTAATCTCTGAAGTGTTTGGAGGATACCTCATTATGGGGGAACAAATGATTTTCCCCTCTTTCTCTTGGAGTGTACTGGTACTTTTCTTTGAAACTTCTGCCAGTGACCACAGCCAAAAATAGTGACAGTCCAGGTCACTGGGTGAAAGGAGAGAAAATATCCCTAAATTAACTACATTTGATGTTCTAGCTCAGATGCAAGAGGGAGCAGGAGGCGAAACCTGCACAGGAAGGTAAAATTATGCAGCTCCCAAGTCATGTTTTTTGTATCACAGGGGTTGTTCACACTTGATTTCCTCATGTGATGAACCTTTAGGACCTGGCTGGACAGCAAGGCTGTATCCACGTACCTCAGCCCACAAGGAACCCATCACTTCACCTTGATGATCCTGTATTCTTCCCCATTTTGGGTTCCTATGAGCCCTCACTAAATCAGTCCTTCCATTCAAAGGGAAGCATCAACCATCTTTGCCTTTATTCTGCTTCTGCATTGCCATCCCCAGTGCTCTCCTTCCAATTTTAAAGGTTTATGGCTTGAGACAGAGCGTTACCTGATGTGGGCTCTGTGGATATATGAGACAGCATGTCATTACATTAAACAGAGATTTTACAGCTCAAGAATTTGAAGGCCAACTGCACTCATTGCAAAAATCTGCACCATTGTGTGAAAATCAGCTTCATCATTTTAATGCGTTATGTCCTCCAAGCCCAGAACAGCTCTTTGATCTTGTGATCAGGCTCCCAAAATAACAGCATAATCATTTGTCTATGGCATCCCTGCCTCATCAGAAGGGAGTAGTGTGGGAATGGTCATGGGCTGAGGTTTGCTGGTATTCCTCAGGTGATTTTTGAACAGCAAAATATTCCCTGGAATGAGAGCAGTCCATGGTGAGACTACTCCTGGCTCAAACATCTCTTACTCCAGGTATCTCCATCCAGCAAGCCTTGTAACTTCATCCCCCATGTTTCCTCTTGTCAGCCTGCTGTTCAAGCACCATCTTCTCTCCATGATGCATATTTACAGTGCCAAGGACCAATTTTTAATGGACTGGCCATTTCCTAGTGGAAAAGGCCAGAAGCCCACAGATTTAGTTAGATGATGGAAATCTTTAGATGTATTCCAGTTACTGAAAAAATAAAAATATCCTTTAGATCAGAGTAACTAATCCTGCTTAGGCTGTAAAGCTCCGGACGAACAGTCGATTTCACTTTCTTGTCAGATCCTAATCTGACATGCTGATAATGAAGAAAGGGAGGAGAAATCACAGGGAGAAAAATCAGGAAGAAAGCTGTGTCATGGAGGCCAGGAGGGGTGATTTTCAGGGGAGGGGGAGAAGGGGAAGGGGGAAAGAGGGAGGGAGCATGGACAGGCTTTAAAATGAAATTGAATATTAGGAGGTGGAAAATAAAATGGAGACAGGGTGCACTGAAAGCAATACAGGCTGGAGATGGAGAGAGACAGAGTGACAGCGGATCAGTTTAAGCATGAAAGAATAGAAAGGAAAAGAATAATAATGTTGGCTTGTAAAGATGAAATCAGATTAGAGTTTCCTCCAGTGAATTAACTCTCCTGTAATGCAGTGCAGGGGGCTTTACAGAGCTGGTGTGATTTCCCCATTGGGTGGCACTGGGACATTAAACTGAGATGTGTGTGTGTGTTTCATTATAACCCTGTGTACCTCTATGTTAAATCTCTCAGAGAGCGCCCATGCATGAGACATGCTCTATAGATTTCTGTGTGGAGAGAAATGTTAACTGTGGTTGGGGTCTGGAAGAAGCAGTGTAGTGAAATAGGTGCTTTGACATTAAATTTCACTGTGTGTTTATGTCAGGCAGTAAATCACAGCATGCAAAGCTCAACCACCCCCCACTTCCCCTTCCCTCCTGAATCCCAGGGCTTCTCCCCAGGATGGGGCTGATGGGGAGCCACCTGCGGCTCAAGCTCCCAAGGATTTAAGCAGCTGCTGGCCCGCTTCCCAGCAGGTGGGATGTCCCAGTGCTAAGATGGAGGAGTCAGCTGGCAATGAGGTGGATGTCATGGGAGCTCACAGCTTTTTTTGTGTTCCTCACTGATAGACTGTGCAGGGGTGGAGAAGTGATGGGGACATTGGGGAATCCAGCTTACAGCCACAGTCTCCTCCCCCCTGTGGAGGTTTGGATGAAGAGCCTGGATGGAAGCAGAAATCCTTTCCTTCTCAACCATACGCATGAGTCCCAGAGCCAACCAGGTCCAGCCTTTTGGTTCTGATTTCTCCAGATGTATGGGATCTCAGAGAAAGCTGAAAGAGGGGTGAAGCCCAGTTCAATAGGCACCTATGATCTGCTCCTCACCCCCTACCTCCCTCCTGACAAATGTTCTCACTTGCGACCTCATGGCCAAAGATGTAGCCTGTTAATCCTGCCCAAGCAGGCTGCAGGTGCCTACTCAGAGTTGATGCATGCAAATACCTGAGCTCTTCCAGTGGTATCTGATACAAGGGGACATGTAGAAGTCGTCTTCTTCATGAGACCTGCTAAACTCCCTCTCTCTAGGGTTCCCAGACCATCAGGTGTGAATGAGAGATCTATAAATCCGAGAGGAAGTCATGGGACCAAGGGTCTAAGACAAGGGTGCTTAAAGAGCTGGAATGGACTCTCTGCAAGGAGAAAGAATATAATCAAAGCTGTTAGACAGATGACCGAGAAGACATGAGATGGAGTATATAAAACCATTAGTATCAAGGAAAGGATGGGTGGATAATGATTGCTCAAGGTCTTTTCCAGTACAAGAACATGGTGGTCCCAGAGGAGGAGTAATTGACCTCTGGAATTTCTTGCCATGGAGATATAGTTGGTGCTTAAAGTTAACAAGGGTTCAGGGAAGAGCAGGAAAGTTCAAAGAAAAATCTGGTCAATGTTATTAAATCCATAGAGAGCATATCTAGCCCTGGAAGTCCCCGAGTCTCAAATGGTTGGAGGCAGGAAGAGTACCAGTACCACAAACCCTTGCTTTGTCCTTATGCATAATGCATATGCCTATAGCCCCTTTAAGAGACAATGAGTTAGGAGGAGTGACCTGTGGAGCTGTTCTGTATAACCCCTGACAGGAGCCGAATATTGCCCCTCTACTCTGTGCAATGCCATCTCCTGAATGTCACACACCTTGGAAACTGAGTCCCACAGATAATGACTGCCTGGCATGTCTAGGCAGAGCTACCTCCAGGTCTGATAGGTTCTCCTCATGCTTTCAGCAGACAGGACCTCACTTGCTGAGTGTCTGCAAGCTTGCAGCAAAATAAATAAATCTGGAGAGGCTGGGGCAGGTGTCTAAGTACAGCACAGCCCTGGGAATTCTGAGAAGGGTTAGAGCCATAGCTTTTCTTTGTTAGAGCAAGACTGTGCAAGGATGAGTGGTGTTACATCATTTCAGACCGGAACAAGGTTTGAAACCCAGTTTGTGGATGATAAAGAGAATTGACTCTTGCAGCACTGTGCGTGCCTTTTGCAGTGCCTCTGCCTCTTCTGTATTCAGGACACAAAGCAATCCCCAGTGCACTTTAGATAAGAGCAGGCCCATCCATACCTTTGTGACGCTGTGTTGTGGTACAATGACATGCCCAATCCAACTTTCTTCAGCACCTCTGCAGGACAGAGTGTGCCTGAGAAATGTATTGTTCTCTGCAGCAGCCGTAGGATAATTAACTCTGTCATTTGTGGTTATATGGAGTGCTTCATTCCACCAGCCTAAGGCTCTGGGCTTTGGTATTGCTGCTTTTTTTTTTTTGGCCATTTCCTCCCAGATCCCTCTATCTGCAAGGAAACAAAGTGATAAATTACTCTCTGCAAACCACTCTCTGCATTTCTGCAGCACCTTGCGAAAAAGTTATCACTGGAGGAGCTGCAGATGATGCTGAACTTCAATTAGTCCTCAAATTAGTTGTGCAGGGTGACATTTTCCAATCATGCAACATTAGCATCCTCCCTAATTATGAAAATGTAAAGCTAACTTCTGTTTCATAATAAATTAGGCTTGTTCTCTCAGTATCTAAAACACACAAGCATGCACACAGTGCAGTTTCAACTGGGTTTTCTCTTCCTGCTTTGCTGATGCTCAGGAACAGACACAGCCATAGTAACCTCCCTTTCCTCTAAAGGTCAGACATGGTGGGAGAGTGGCTGATAGCATTGGGCAGGGGAAGGGAAATCAAGAAGAAAGTGCAAAAAGACACTGAAGGAATAGGGCTTTATTAGCCTGTTTGTGTTGGTGGTCACAGCCTTAGATGTTCTCACACTAACCAGCATCTCTTTCCAAGGAGGAAAGAGAAGAAGCAGACAGAAACATCCCCTCCTCTTCTTCTTCTACTGAGCTTTTCCATCTCTGGTTTACTCAGCCCACCCTGAAAAAAGTATTGGAGCCTTCCTTCCATCATAGTGTTGGCAAACACATAACAAAGTAAGATTGCAGGTGTACTATGACATACTCAACCATATGTATTCTCAATATATCCAGGCAGCAGAGCATACAGGTAGAAGGATATAAGCAAAAAAGAGGGGACAAGAACAAGCTTCCCTGTCAGCAGAGAACAGTTTCTGTAAGCATTACAATTGCTTAATTAAAAAAAAGAAAAAAGAGAGAGAAGGGAGAGGAGAAGAGAAGAGAAAGGAGAAAGAGGAAGAAGAGAAAAGAAGAGTCAGATTTTTTTGCACAGTCAGAAGAATAATAAGGAAGGTCCTTCCTGGAGTATTTCTGCAATGCTTGCGGAGTGTTGCCATTTCAGAGGTACCCCTCTGAGATGCCTTATTACAGTTTACTGCTGGAAAAAGGGATCGGGAACTCCCTGGCTCTTGCCAAATAAGTTTTGCAGCTGTGTTGTGTGTTCCATGGAGCTCAGCAGATGTTGTATGTTGAAGGCAAGTGTCATGTCTCTTTTGTGCCTGTCTTAAAGCAGAGTCTGAGCCACAGGTCCACCCCTTCAGCCCTCCACAGCTCCCAAGCTATTCTGTGTCACTAAAAAGAACAGGACCTCTTATGAGTGGCCTGGAAACAGATGGATTTTCATTCTGGCTGAGTTTGTGTTATTGAATTAGTAGGTTCAAGCAATGCTAAAGATGCCTGAAAAACAAGGCATCTAATTAGTGCATCTCTGCATCAGAAGTAACGGGGAGCTGCAGAGAGTAGCTGACAAGCAGCTAAATAATAGACTAACGAGCAGGATGGCTGGATTCTGTCACAGTGCTAATGAAGGTCAGGGTAAGACACCTGCATATTTTAAAGAATGAGATGTGTACATCTGAAAATGCTCAGACGTGACATTGAAAGACAGAGATCATAAACTGAGTACAGTCCCTGCTAACAACTGGAGCCTGGGAGTGCACAGGATACATGGGTAATAGAATTAAAAGCAATTAAAGAGCTGAAAGTAGAGAAGGCTTCGTATCACTGGAGAAACTGGGGAACCACTAGCCTCTGGACTGCCAAGAGTAGTCCAAGGGAGAAGCCAATCCTGCTGTGTAGTAGCCCCCATGATGCGATTGTCATTTTCCAAACACTGGAGGAAGACAGACTGCACTTTGCCTGCCATCTGTGGAAAGGGGGAAGAGCTGAAGTGTGAGGAGGGGATTTGCAGTAGACTTTTCTGTAGAGTAACTTAATTCACCATGAGCACACTGCAGAGGCACTTAAATAGGGCAAGGGAAAGCGCGGTGTAAGCAAGCTCACTGCAATGCCCTGGGAACAAAACAGTGGAGAGTGCAGGCAGGGCTATCCAGAGAGCAGGCTGCAAAGAGCAGCGCCCCTGCTTCCAGCTGAAGTTTTCATTTGAAGGCTAATTTATTGCTGCAAAAGGAAAAAAAAAAAAAAAAAAAGAAAATAAAAAAGAAAATAATAATAACAATAGCTGGTTTGGTTCAGTAATCAACTGAAAGTGAAGCCTTTGCTTTAGGACCCCATGATGTTAAAAGGGTAATGTCCTTATGTCCTTCTCAAAACTCCTTGCATAAGTACTAGAAAGGGTATTGGGGAAAACCTTGGGAACCCAGCACAGCCACAGCTCTCAGTGCTCCTTCTCAATCCCATGTGCTGCGTATGTGAAAAAAAAAACCCTATCAATAACAAAATAATGCAATAATAAAGAAAAAATGGTAGCAAGGAGGGACGGGAGATTTGTTCCCCTCATGTTTCCTCTGCCTCTTCTTTTCACATGTTCTGAAATAATAGGATTTTTATCTGCCACAGTTCTTTTTTTTTCTTTCTTTCTTTTTTTGGCCAATCCATTCAATTGCAGCAGCAAGCCGACAAGCATTTTGAATAATGAGTTTGTTTTCAGGGTCGAAGGTTTTTGCTTGCTCATCCTGGCTTTGGAAAGAGCTGCTTTTGTGTTAGCAATGCCAAAAGGGAGCCAGAGCTGCAAAGCACACTAGGAAGGATCAATACTTTAAATGCATCAACACCAGTGAGTTGCAAATGAAGTTAGCGGCTGCTGAGCATCCCTGATTTCACAGTAAGTCTCAGTTCAGTTGGTTAATTTCTCTGAAGGATCAATGCCACAGCTGATGGTTACTGAAGTTTCTTCCTTCACCAAGCACAAGGGGGTTTTGAAATGAACTCTACAGTGGATCACAAGCCAACTCGTCCGTGTAAGTAAGAGAAGCATGGGTGTGTAATTCTCTTAATCTGTCAAGACTAGCACAGCAAAGACATGAATTGTAAAAGCTGAACTAAACCAGCTTCAAGTTTTGGATCCAAATTTCGCAGTTCCTCTCATTATATGGGGTCAATCAAAACTGCCAAATCCAACCTTGCCCTAGCTTTCAAGGAAAATGGACTTGAAAGGCATGACTTCTAGCCAAGCATAAAGCTAATTTTGTATAAAGTGGGCAACTTGAAATATTGGCTCTTTAGGGATGTAAAACTTCTTAGGCCATCTTACAGAGATCCTGCAAACTGCTGTCTCTCTACACATTGGTTTGGGATTTTTTTCTGGGGTGCAAGTCAAGTCACCCTTAGGAAAGCAAGTTGTCTATCAACAGAGCATATGACTCCCACTCCAACCAAGATAGAAAGGGGCTGGATACATGAGTGAGAGAATGGAGGGAACAGTCTAAGAGGAGATGGAGGAATGTATGTTGGGAGAAAGAAAGAGACCTGAGGACTAGAGGGAAGGAAGAGACAACAACACAACCAAAGTAGAGAAACTTTGGAAAGACAGTAACATGGGGAAGCCTCAGTAGGGAAAATGGAGAACAGAAGAATTGAACCAATGTTAAGGATATTTATGGATACTAAGAAAATAAACTCACTAGACAAGGCTAAAAGAATCTAGGAATTCAGTGTGATGAATTGTATTTGGAGCTATGTGATAATTAAACTAGTCTCAACTTTCTGAAGGAGCATCTAACTCCTGTACTCCCAGTAGAGCCATGAGGGTTCCATTGTAGCTCTGTTATTTACCATGGTTTGGGGTCTCAGTCATTTCAGGGACAGGAATGTTTAGCATAGGATTCCAGCTGAATTTAAGGCCCTAAAAAAACACAAGTCTGCAGCCACCTTACCTCCTCTGTGAGGTACCTGAAGAACATTTCATCTTAGCTTTCAGGTGTAAACAGAAGCACATAGAATTATAGAATCGTAGAACAATTTGGGATGGAAGGGACTAAACCCTCTGCACTGAGCAGGGACATTTGCAACTAGAGCAGGTTGCTCAGAGCTCCAGCCAACCTCACCTGGAATGGTTCCAGGGATGGGGTTTCTGTCACCTCTCTGGGCAACCTGATCCAACATCCCTTTTTTTTTGCTAATTGTCACAAGTCCAAACAGTCCAAAAACTCCCGGCTTTACCTGGAGGCAATTACTGTCTTGCAGCAACCTTCATACCTCTGTCACAAAAATACCTTTGCTTCTTTCTCATTGATTATTCCCAGCTCCAAAGAATACAGAAGTTATGGGGCAGATTCCTTCCAAAAATCTACAAATTTAAATAATAACTGAGTTTTCCAAGTTCTAGCCTGCTGGAAATGGCATTTCAAAGCCTTTTCTTCCCCACCTCATGAAGGCTTAAAACACACTTGCTTCCTTTTTCAAACAGGAGACAAGAATCACGAGTAATCTTGTGACCCCTGTAAAAGTGGTGGATCTTTAAATAGAGTTGTTTGATGTACTTCAAATTTCTTGACTAAAACAAAAAAACAAAACAAAACCCCAGACACTTTTTCATGCATATTTCCCCCCCCTAAAAAACCCAACATCTTGTATTTTGGGATAGGTGGCCCTATCCTAAAAAAAAAATAAAAAATAATGAGACTTGTGATAAAATTGGAGAGCTGTCAACACTGTGTGTTCTTGCTATACATTAAAAATTGCTTAGAAAGGAGAAGAGACTGGGGTTGTTTTTATGCATGAACAGAACAGGTGGGGAATTGGCAAATTGCTGACAACATTTCAAATTTTGACAAAAAGACACACACAAAATAAAAAGGCAGCAGAAAACTTTTGTCCCCCTAAAAGTTTATATTTCCCCTCACCTTCTTTTTACCCCCAAAAACTAGAGAGTATGTGCTAGGATATTGTTCTGTTGCACTGATATGAGAAAATTTTCAGTCTAAAAGGGGAAAATGCATTGTAACTGCCATCAGTGTCAGGGGTACTAAAGCCCTCACCTCAAATTTTGCTCATCTGTCAGCATAATGAATCTGATTCACTTGCATCACCCATAGCTCAGATACATCTCTATGTGTACAGGAGATCCCAGTGGGAAGCCTTCACGGAAAGGCATCCTTTGAGGGAATACAGCCAAAATCTGTAGAATAATAAAACCAAAAAGACTTCCCGGTCATGAAGAAATCAAGGGATTTGATGATAGAAGACCTATAAAAACTGTCAAGCCCCTGGTTCCTCTGTTACACCGGGTTCTTTTGCCAACCATTATCTCCCTGAGAGATGCTCTTGGCTGGACATTTCCATCTACATGACAAGAAGACTTTGGAGTTGACACTCATAAAACAATTTTCCCAGAGAATAAAATTCTTCTTAAAACTCATTATCTGGAAGTTGGCTGGCACTCTGAGGATGGATACTGTCTGATGTCTTTTCTGGATGGCCTCATCCCCCACAGAGATGCACAAGGCTTTGGAAAAACCCGCAGAGGTTCAGGTCTTGATGCTGATACCACCTGGAAACAACAGCCACAGAATAATTGTGTGGGAAAATGTTTCCTTTCATCAGTTTGGAGTTTAGCACCTGGACACCTTGCTGAGTATCTCCCGTTCACTTTTACATTCTTTCTGCAATTGATGCAGGGGAACGAAATGGAGCAGGTTTGCACTAGCAACAGTTGAAAGAAGAAAGCACGCAGGTGGTTAGAAGATAAGCACTGCAGGATTAGAAAGGCTTTTAGGTAGCTTAACACTTGCTTAACCAACTGTTAATTAAACAAAGCATGCATATATTTTTACAACAGTACCTCCAGTGCCCCCTAATGCTCTTCCTAACTATTGGTATAAGTCTGAACCAGGGAGCAGAGTATTTTCAAAGTCCCCAGCATCAACAGCTTGATCCTCTGAGGTGTGCCATCCATGTTCTCAACCTTTTCTGACCCCTCTTAATTAATAGTGTCCAACAGTATCATTGGGAAAGATTGTTGGGGGATTTTTCTTCAACAAAAGATCCATCAGTTATTTTTGAGAAGAAACCAGATAGTCCTAATTTCTCTGGGGTAATTATTGCAGACAGGCTGAGGCAAAGGCATTGAAGTACATTTATTTCATCACAGGAACAATGCTAATTCAAAAGCCTATTAAAAATGACAGAGACAGGAGTAGTTCAGCCTCCTTTATCCTTCAGAGCTTTACACTTTCTTAAATTCTTTCCTGTGGGCATTGTATCTTCTCGCTGAACTAGGTAGCACTTTATATCAACGCAGTCTGACCAATGCTGAAAAGTCATCCTTCACTCCTTATTTCTCAGGCTATCGGCAAGTGAACAGATGACCATCTATTTTCTGCCTTCGATGCTCCCTCCAGAGCCTCCTTCTAAATTTGTTTCAAGCAAACACCCACTGAAATGAATTTAAGAGATTTAACTATTACAGTTTTTAATTTCTGAAATGTTCTGCACACATTGGTCGGCCCTTTCTCAACTTCCTTATCAAGAACAGTGCTCCTGCTCCTGGGTTAGATGTCCTCAAAGGGCATAGTATACATGCTTGTAAGAAAAACTAACTGATTCTACTAAGGATCAGCACCTGACAGAGAAACTAAATAGACCTCTTTATCAATTGGATGGCCTTATATTTCAGTAGTATTGATCTAGTGAAACTGAAGTGTTATTTTAGCCATATTTCTGCTTACAAAAATCTTCAATGCCATGCAAAATTACTCAGCAGACAGGCTGTGAATTACAGTCTATAGCCGTTAGCAGACTCCAGTGTTGATTTGGTTTAACCCTCTAAAATTGGCACATGTGGTCTTGATTCTATTCATATCAATCTAAATCAAGAGAGATTATGCTCTTTGTAGAATTTGTTTCTTCATAGTTAAGAATTAATAGAATGAGGCCTCTGAAAATAACTACATGTCATCCAGGATGGGCTTATAAATGTCAACACTGGGACATGCAATCTTCACTTGTGTGTAGACAGTTATGGCTTACTGGGCTTACTGGGCTTACTGTTACACCAAACACAGGACAGTTGTTAGAATACACAGTCTGGAATGAAGCAATATAGATTTTTATTTCCTACCTAGCTCCAGGCATTGTAAAAAAGTATGATATTGGATGTTCAGTCCTATATGAAATGAATTATTTACAAACTCAGTTCTTTGATCCTCATTACCAATGGATGTGAGCACCTCACACCTTCTCACGCCTCCAAACTCCCAGCGTCCCCACCACCAGATAATGTTTAACAGGGTTACACATTCACCTGCCAGGAGTGGCACATTATCACAAAATCAAAGTTGATGTACGTGTTAAATCACTGTTCAAAGTCAAGAAGTAATTTGACTTCTCCAGTCCATTATCTTGTTTGATATGGAGTCTCCTAAACTCATTGCCATCCTCCACACCTTTGTAATAACCTCTAATACTCATAGTAGCTCTCATCCCTGTAGTGATATCCTCATATTTAGACCATCTTTAAAAAACACATTACATTCAAAAGCTGTTTATGGGTGAAGAGGAACACCACCTTGTTTATGTAAGTAAAGACAAGTATTTATTGATAGTGTAACCGAAATGTTAATAATATAATCATTATTAGCCCAGAGGTAATTGATAAAGGAAAGAAAAAAAAAATTAATACAGTTTAAATTGTTGTTCAACCACTTCTGGGTTTCTCTCATTTTGTTGGTGTTCTGCTCACCTTTCCATGGCTCCTCTGGTTTGATGGTTTCAGTCTGCTGGTGGCAGGATGGTACAGCATCTAGAGACCTTCCCTAGAAGAAATATGGTGTTCATATTGATGGTTTCTTCTTCTTCCCTCTAAGATTTTTTGGGGGGATCATTTTTACATGCTTGCTGACAGACTTTTACACTTCTGCATTTTCTTCACTGGTCCTTTGTCTCTGTATCTGGTTTCCTCTGCTATCATACCAAGCTTGTATTTCTCTACACTTGGTTATTATTTCAGACTTGTAAGCATCTCGTTCTACATAAAGCAGTTCTCTGTTATTGTTTTCTATATAAAGCTATGACTGTCACACAAAGATAAACACAACTAAAACACATTAGCCATAGACACTTGGTCAAGTAGAGAAATTTCTGATGCAGCTAAACTGAGTAAAAGCTACAGACAGATCAAGAGAAGTTCAGACTACTTGAGGGGTTGAGATTATGTGGGTGGATGACAACCTCTCAGTATATTCCAGCCAGCAGCTTGGCAGAAGGAATAGAATTAATCTGAGGCACAAGTGGGGCAAGAAGCTGTAACTTGGAGTAAGGGATGGAAAGGGATTATTTGCTGCGAGGGTAACAGAACCCTGGAACAGGCTGCCCAGAGAAGTGGTGGAATCTCCATCTCTGGAGGCTTTCAAAAGCCGCCTGGACTTGTTCCTGGGTGATCCTGCTCTGGAAGGGAGGTTAGGCTAGCTGATCTTTAGAGGTCCCTTCCAACCCCTACCATTCTGTGATTCTGTGAAAAACTAATGCTACAAAGGAGGAGAAAGATGGGGAAAAAGGAGAGGCAGATAGAGCTGTAGGATGAACATAAGCACCTCCAAAAGAAACAAGGGAGTAGTGCAGGGCCAGGAAGGCACATGGGAAGATGGTGGGTTTTGCTCTGTTGTCTCATTATCACTTGGACTCACATGCTGCCAGATAAGAGATGAACAGTTTTAGTTAGATGCAATCTCAAAAAGGGGCCAAGGAAGAGGAAAATCTTAATTTCATGAAGCCTCACCTTCATTTACTCTTCGCTCCATTCTCAGTGTAACAGAGTGCTGCAGGAGTTTGGTTGGATGAAGAAGAGGAAACACATCAAACGTCAGGCAAATCTGGCCTCTGGGATGGGGTAGCACTATGCTGCTCTCTTTGAAGGAGGAAGAACAAGAAGGCAGCATAAAGGTGGGAAGTCCCACAGAAACTTTCAGGACTGGTTCAACCCCTGGAAAAAAGGATGCCCAGAAGCCTCATTAAACAGGGTCATGCCATGGGGTGGCAAAAACTTTATAAAAAGCAGCAGTTCCTTTCCCACACCTGTGAACAGGGGCAATAACATTGACCTTCCTTTGGAAAAGCACACAGGGATTTTTAGGACAGAAAGTGCTGCTTCAGCACTGTTATTTTTATTCAGAGAGAGTGCTTCAGAGGAAGAAGGGGTTTTAATACTTTTTTTAATTTTTTTTTTTTTCATGGTTGTTCAAGTCCACTAAGGGAATTTGTCACTCATCGTTTCTGGGCTGTGCAAAGAAGCACATATCTCACCTATGTCTCTGTGTCTCACCGCGACAGTGATTTTTATTTGTGCCAGAGCCTACCTAAGAGGTGGAGTAATAAATTAGAAAAGGTCCAGCAGACTTGACACAAGCTTTTGGGATGATGTAATGTTGCTTTCTTCTCTTTGAAGGAAGGGTTTCTTAGAAGTGTTTAGAGAAATGAGTGGCTCAGCTGGCCCTTGGCAAGGTCTTCCTGGAGTCCTGGACACTTTGGGCGATTTCTTGGTGCTGCCCTTTCTGCCAGGGGACAGAGACCAAAGCCAAGGGACTGAGACATGACAGGAGAAGCTGCTCCCTTCAGGTTTCCAGCACCATTTTGCTGATTCAGAGATATGAATATTTTGTTTGGATAATTAGCTGCAGCTTTTATCTGAACTGAGCCTCAGGCACTGCAGAATTTTTCCCGTTGCTGGCTCCTATGCTCCTCCTGCGGAGTCATGGGATTTATTTCTCCTGTGGTCCGTTACAAACTCAAATCAGATAGCTGGGATTTTTCTGGAACTGACCTAAGTTCAGCATGATTTTGTCCTCTCCCTAGAGCCAGGTGGATCAGGAAAGCATCAGAGGTAGAGACTGCTTAGGCTAAATACACGAGATCTGTTCTGCAGAGTCCAGGAATGGAATCCACTCCTTGAGCCTGCAGCTGTTTTCTCCTCCTCACCTTAGGAGAGGTGATAAGCCTGGATTGCTTTTTAATACATTTAACTGGGGGAAACCATTTGTTTCCCTCAATCTCTTTACAGACAGAAAGGAATATTTTTTAAGACTAGAGAAAGCAGCATATTTTGCCCTGCAGCAGGTACAGTGAGATTTTTCTTTTACATTAGGAAGAGATTGATAACTTCATGCACAGGACTCACAGCCCATCTCTGAGACACTAAATACCCACTCACTCCAGAGCCAGTTCCTCTGGGTGCTCCCTACACAGCAAGGGAACATTTACAAGGCTGGGGATGGCAAAGCAACACTTCTGGCAATAGCCAGAGCAGGGTTTCCCTTCTCTCACTTCTACCAGAGTGGAAGAGATGGGTCATAGAATCATACAATGTTTGGGTTGGAAGGCACCTTTCAAAGCCATCTAGCCCAACTCCCCTGAAGCAAGCAGGGACATCTGCAACTATAGTACTGTACTTGGCACTGGTGAGGTTGCACCTTGAGTATTGTGTTCAGTTTTGGGGACAAAGGATATTGACATTGAGGTGCTGGAACGAGTTCAGAGAAGGTCAGTGAAGCTGGTGAAGGGTCTGGAGAAAATATCTGATGAGGAGCTGCTGAGGGACCTGGGGTTGTTTAGTGTGGAGAAGAGGAGGCTGAGAGGAGACTTTACTTCTCTCTACAACTACCTGAAGGGAGGTTGTAGTGAGGTAGGTGTTGGTCTCTTCTCCCAGGTGACTAGTGATAGGATGAGAGGAAATGGGCTTAAGTTGGGCCAGGGGAGATTTAGGTTGGATAGTAGGAAAAAATTATTACTGAAAAAATCATTACTGTCAACTGGTGAGACCTTGGAACAGGCTGCCCAGGGAGGGGGTGGAATCACCATCCCTGGAGGGGTTCAAAAAACATCTAGATGTGGCACTTCAGGACATGGTTTAGTGGTCACGATAATGTTAGTAGACACTTGGATTTGATGATCACTAAATTCATTTCCAACTTTAATGATTCTAGAGAAGGTTGCTCAGAGCCCCAGCCAGCCTCACCTGGAATGCTGCCAGGGATGAAGCATCTACCACCTCTCTTTAGAGAGAAAGAAATTGTGAGGGATTGCATCAAAGGCCTTATAGAAATCCACATAGGTGACATCCATCGGTTTTCCCTTGTCCACTGATGTAGGATAATTTTTGGGACTATGCCTTAATCCATTCAAACAGTCCTGAAATCTCAGGTCCTTTCTGAGCACACGGTCCTTATAGCTAGAATCAAGAACACTCTTCCAGATTCACCCCACTGCAAGAGGATGAGTGCCTAGCCCTCAGGCCAGAAGCAGATTGGGGCAGGATTTGGGCATCCAGGCAATTTTATCTTCCTTTTGCATTAGAATGTTGGTTCATCAACCAACTCAAGTGCGTTAAGGAGGTTGCTGGGAGTATGAGTCCAAGGAGAAGGGGAGGACAGGGTGAACTGTTAAGCTCCTATTGGTCTGAGCAGGAACTAAAATGCTCTGTAAAACATGCAGATTTGGGGAAACCCTGAAAAAAGGGAGGAGATGCAGTCCTGGGCTAGAATGCTCTCAGCATAGGACTGTCCACGTACTTGGAAAGAATAAATGAGTGGACAGGGAGAAAGCTGGAAGGATCTTTGTTTGCCAAGCTGGCAATTCCAACTCATTCTGTGGCATTTGGTTTCAGACCATCTCCACACCAGGGTTTCTGTAACACATCTCCAATCCTGCCATGTTACCAAGGGGTAGGGAGGAGGAGGAAGATAGAGAAAATGGAGAGAGAAACACTGTTACCGGAGCTGGCATTTTAATATTGAAAGGTTGTGAAATCTAATAAGAGCTACAAGGGAGGTTGATGTATTTTTTCCTCATGCTACGATGAAATTGGGATTCAATAAGTAAATGTGACAGAATATGCAATTTCCCATAGATTTCATGCAGCGGGGCACTTCCTGCGTAATAACCTTAAACCAGTATTTTTTTCCTTACCCCAGCTAAGATCTCTTGCCTCCATCTTATCTGAATAATAGTTCATCCCCATAAAGTGCAGCCTGCCACTTTAGCTGCACCTTATCGCTGCCTGTTGGTACATGGCGAACAAAAGTAAATTTCTTTTTCCCCTTTTTTCCCCATAAATTATATCTTCCTGCTTCTGCCTGTAAGAAATAAGCCTGAGATGTGAATACATGGGGGAAGATTAATTTTTAGTTGACCTAGGACTCTTTTATGGTGTTCAGGTGTAAAGGGCCTTTCAGATGTGTTTCATTAAGACCTCTTGGACATGCCTTTTGCTTTTAAAGCTCTATTGACCATTGTAGAGATTATGAAAAGTGCAGCAAACCTAGTGCCATCCCCTGGAGGAAAGCCTCACCTAGATGCATTTTTCTAAGTAGCATCACGTTCTGGACAAAGGCTCATGACCCTGATCCACACAGTCTAACTTCGGAGTTGGATCTAATTTTGAGGTTGGTCTTGCTTTGAACGGGGGAGGTTTCACCAGGTGACCTTCAAAGTTCACTTGGCACCTGGATTATTTTGTGTCTTTGTGCACTAGTTATGCTTTAAAACCCGTGATGAGAAGAGTGAACTGGGGGTGTGTGCAAATAAAGGGCACAGGGAGATAATCACCTGCATTTTCACCCACTATTGCCTGTCAGCATTAATGGCCTGTCCCTGTAACCCTCCCCTTCCCTGGTTTTGCAGAGTGATCTTCTCCTACAAACTGTTAGTAAGTCCTTAACTCCTGCTTCACTGAAAAAAAGAAAAAAAAAAAAAAAAAAGAAAGAAAGAAAAAAGCTATTTCTTAACCTATTAACTGAGCTTTATTTCTACGTGTGACCCCACCAGGACCTGAAAGATGTTCACTCAGATTGCTGCCCATTCCTAATCATATGAAGCAGTGAAGTTAAAAAGGATTATTAATCAATAAACAATCTTGCTTTAAGCAAACATGTTTTACTTTGCAGCTGAGGGGAGGTAGAAGCACACAGGCAGGAGATCCTGGCAATCCAGTGTAACTTCTTGAGCTGCCTGACACTTTGACCTCTTGGCATTGTGCGAGCACCCACCTTCCTGCCAACTCCAGGAAGCCCTGATTGCCACCTTAGGCAGCACATCCAGAATCAAGGGATGTCCAGGGGATCTAAAAACTTCCTCCTTCCATCTCTGATCCAGGTACAGCACCAGCATAGCAGAGAATTAAAACTCCATCACTACCAGGTTTGAAAACTGCAGTAATAAAATGTGTATAATGATGCCCTCCCTCCTTCCTCACCATCAAAAGACTTGGTCTTTGTTATTACAGGTGGTTTGATATTGTCTTATTGCTTTCAAGATGAGTATATGATGATTTTATGGGTGTGCAGTGTTATTCTGACTGCCCTTGGGAGGCTGAGGTTTAGATGATGGTGCTGGTGAGACAGGTGAGCAGTGTTTTTCAGCTGTCCTCCAGCCACGCTCAATTCAAAAGAGAAAACCCACAAAACAAATGAGCTAATACACCACACAAAAGGAAACCCTGCATAATTAAAACAACTGCCCAATGTGAGAAGGGTCAGGCTTGGAAGCAAGCAATGATGTCTCTCCTGCTAACACTTAGCTTGAGCTTCAGCTTGGGATGTGAGTGTCTAAATTTAATGGTCCATCTGATTCAATGGAACTTATTGTCATTGCCAGTTAACTTGAGTTGGTATCAAGGTAACAGCCTATGAGCAGTTTCTGTGTGGTCCTGATCACTGGTATTGATTTCAATAAGGTGTGGGCTGGATCCTTGACACTCTAATTCTGAAATCAATGGACCTGGGACGATTGACTCCTCCTGAACACCAGGGAAATCAGGTACATGCCTTTAACAATAAACCAGCCATTTAAATTATTCGTGCAGTTCTTTAAGGAGCCCTGGCAGGTAAAGCAGAGATCCTGCAGATGTAGATAATATGCTAGTCAAGTGAAAATTCAGATGTCTTGAGCACAGGGATGGAAGGAAGGGAATTTACTGATTCTCACTCAAAGCAATGTCTGGTGTGTTTGTTGAAGGGCAGTGAGAGAGAATCAAGCAATCCCATCCTGGGGGATTTGAGCAGTTAGGACAGAACTCATGTTCATTTGGGATGGAGGTATTAGGTGTAGGGGCAAAGACAAAGTATCTTTGAGTTGTGAGACCTGTGTGATTATTCACAGCATATTGGACCAAACATTGATAATGGCTCCTGGCATCCCATCCCCAGGCCCAACCTCCCCCACAGTGCAGTAAATAAAGCAAAGCAGAAGAGAAGATATTAAGGAGAGGGAAGAGCAGGTAAGGAAGGAGCTGGACATCCACTTGCCATAGCTTGTGGCTGTGATGAAAATACATGACTATGAATCAAAGGAGAGCCCTGGATGAGTGGCACTAAAGAAGGGTTCTCTTCATAAGGAGTAAAAAAATTTTCTTTTCCCCTTCATCTGGCATGAAGAGAGTGTGATAACTCCAAGTGTGAGGCTGAGACCCTGCTCCATGGACAAGTTAAAAGCAAACCTAGTTGTGGTGCGGTGCATGTCCAGGGCTGACACCTGGTACTGGAGTAATAGCAGTTCTGGAGGACAACTTGGCCAGCACTCCCCAGAAAATGACCCTTTCATGAGGGATGCAGCCCAATAAAGACAAAAACCTCCTGTCCGGAGGCCTCTGAGCTGTTTCTTTTCTGACACCCCATCAGATGGTGATGGGTACACACTAAGAAAATAGCTTACTACAATCAAAGTCATTGTCTTGTACCTTCTAAAGAGGCAAGTGTTAGCTCAGAGGTCAATTCAATTGTTTTCTTCTACATTTTTAAGAGGATGCACAGAAGATTGATACGCTGATTGCTGCAGGTCTCAGATGCACTAAAGAAGCTCAATTTCCAGCAAGGTCTATGGTCTCAGCAAACACTTTCAATCTCATTCCTCCTTGCATTTAAGCAGTGGGCATTTCTTGCAAGCAGGGAAGCCCCCACAGATCCTGTAGCCAGTGATGCTCCTTGACCCTGCCTAAATCCTCCTGGACTTGCTGAGTACCAGATGTGAGCCATACAAGTGCACAGTTCCCCAAAGGGGATGCCGTGTTATCATCTACTGGTACCCTGCCACAGATGTCCATATCAAAAGCTCATAGTACCTTGCTACTCTTCCTCAATGTCAAGATCTTTTATGCTATTGAGTGATTTGTGAGCTGAATTCCAAAATAAAGGACACCAGATGTTTTACTGGTTAGGCTTCCTTCAAGTTTAACCCATTGCTCTGAGCTCTGTGCATGGCCTTCCTTAGATGGACATCTCAGTGCCAGGTCTGTGCCAGTGCTGAGGCCTGATAACTAAAGCTGAATTTCTCTGCTGGTTGCTTCTTTCCTCTGTTTTTCTAGGAAAAAAATATATGTATAACTCAGATGATGTAGCCACCACTGGTGCTGAGGCAGGTGGGACATAATAATTGTTTTTAAGGTAATAGCAATAGTCCAACTGTACTGAGCATGTGGGAGTGACAGACAGTCATAATCCATGTTTCTTCTCTCTCAGTGGCTTCCAGATCATCTCAGCTCCATTTGGGAAGTGAAAGAAGGGGTTGCTGCTCCCTTCACCTGGCATGTGAATAATCCATCTGTCCATCATCCAGTATCCACCAAGGGAAGAGATCCTGCAGCAGGGACTTCAGCTGCAGTTTGGAGGATAATGTAGAGGCAGCATTGTGGATTGTGGTTCTCTGCTACCTTCCCAGCTGCATAGAGTATTTGTAAGCACAAGTGAAGAAGAGGGCTTGGAAGTTGAAGGAAGAATAACTTTGTTATTGCCTGAGCGTGCCCGGATCGCTGGATCATCTTTCCCCTGAGTCTGCACTGCAGAAAAGTTTACTTGAGCTTTCTAGATGTGATCTATTCCTGGACACAAGCATAATACTACAATCTCTCTCTCAGTAATTGAATGTGGCTCCTTTATAAACTCCCAGTTTGTTCCTCCATGTCTATGCTTGCTCTGATAAATATTCTCCTTTGCTGAGGAACCTGAAATACTCAGCCCATTTTATTTCAAATCCCTTGAAGGTTTACACGTTGTTTGCAAACAGCACTTCCCCTGCCACTGCCAAAGTCGTGTCTTTTTCCTTGAAGCATCAAAGTGATGCACAGAGAGAGGTGGAGCAGCACATCTAAACACCTCACCTATCTCTGTCTGTTCCCTATGGATATGGGAAGTGATACTTCTCCACTAAGTAATTACACATTGTCATTTCACTGTGTGCCATGCAATGCTTTGTGGGAAACTCTGAAGTCCCTCAAAATAGATTTGAGAGAACTAAGCCAAGGTGACAGCTGCAAGGTCAGATTATTCCCTTGTAACCTGAGAGTAGCCTTCGGAAGGGTTACTCAAGCAATCCATGGAATTTTCTTCGAGGTCCCCCAAAAGATGCAGTTTAGGAAAGCAGAGATAAGGGCAAAGCCCCTTTGCATTTAAAATTAAACCTGATGCAACAGTTATATCCTAAAGCCCTGTATTTCATGGGACACGATGCAAATCCAGATATTTGCCGTGATTCCCGAGTGGTCCAGGCTGTGACTGGGCTAAACATTGGCTCCAGATGTTCATCCTCACATCCAAGGCTGAGTTTTGTTACCAGATCCCCACAACCTTCTCCAAATACCCCAGTGAGAGGAAACAAAGACTGCAGATGCCTGACTGCTCTTTAGAGGAGGAGCAGGACATGAACATCAGGAAAGCTGAAGCATTTGCCATGAGACTTGCTGTTTTCACACACGCTCCTCCGAATCTCAGACAGCTGTTCTGGATGACAGTGTCCATGTCCGTTGTCATTTGCTAATTGGGAATATTCCCACAAAAGGATGCTGTTTTCCACTAATGTTGAAAGAATGCACTTTTTTTTTTTTTTTTTTTCCCCAGCAAACATCCAAATGTGCATAAGAACAAGGGCAGCAATGTGGGGGAAAAAAAAAAAATATATATATAGATACATATAATTCCCTGTTTCTCCTTTGCTTCACATCTTTCATCTTCCTTCTCTGAACTTTCAGACACCCATTTGGTAGGAAAAGCACTTGCCACCACCAGCCCTGGGGTGGAGAACAGCAAGGAACAATTTGGAAACAATCCACTGGTTTGAAGCTGTTTACCCATACTAGCTGGGAGAAGAGTTATGAATAACAATAAGCATTCACTGAGATCAGAATCCGTTCAGGGACAGATGAAAAGAGCTACATTCATCCCTCTGCAATGAATAATTCAGCCCTCCTGAACTTGGAAAATAGTCTATTTAGTGTGCTTTACAGAGGAAGAAGAGGATGGAGATGAGAGGGACTGAGGAGTTTGTAGATGTCACTAGGATGGTTTAAGCAGACAAGCAAAAGGCAATTGGGAGTTGGTTTAGAGGGGTATTAAAAGCAAGATCTTAATGTTCTCAAGATGCAGTTGGCCCATTCCAGAATGAAGAGGTATAATCAAGTAGAAAGCACCAGCTAAAGTAATCTGAACTGACTTACACATGGCAAATCAGAGGGAAAAGGTTTGAGAGCTGGAGTTACTATGCTTCAATCAGTACAATAAAGATTGTGCCAGAGAAGACAAGGGAAATTTTTTTTGGCTTTTAAGTTAAGGGGAAAGCAGAGATCTACAGAAGACAGGTAAGACAAGTTTTTGAAGACAGAAAACAGTAGGTTTTCAGTAGCTCTGCTGCTCACATCTTTAAGACAGGATTTCAGCAGTCCCTTTTTTCATTAAACAGGCAAGCAGTGTTTCCACTGCTGACAGCTTCAGATTCCCTAATTTTCTTTTGGACCTGGAATTCCCTTCTCTGCCCAAGCTCAGTGCTTTTTCACAATGCCAGACTCATCACCTCAATTCTCCTGAGCTTTGACAGATGGAATTAGGATATAACAGTACTGCAGCAAGACTTCAGATGGTGAGTTTCAAACCACTGACTTCAGCACAAAAATGATCATATTTCCCATTTTATATGGAGCTGGTTTCCCTAGGGAAGGTGCCAGTCTCTCCAGCATGTTGGAATGAGTTGCTGGAGGGTCGTACACACGACACCAGCCTAGTGCAATGTTAATAAAGGGCATTAGGAGCAACTCACCATTTCTGTCAGAGTAAAGCCATGATGGGAGAGAAAATGGCATGAGGTTTCTTCATCTGCAGATTTCACTGAACTGTACCCAACCTGTTGTCTGTTTCCAGAGGCAAAATTATCCTTATGTGTACCTTTGCAGAGTTATCATAAATTTCCTCACTGAAAGCCAGGTAGGAATAGTAGCAATAGTAACACTAACAGCAAAATAAAAGGAGCAATTGTAGCAGCAATAGTAACGCAGTAACTTGGCCTCAAACCAGAGTCTTTGTTCAGGGCACAGATCCAGATTGCAGGGTCAAAGGATGGGACCTTTTTTTAAGATGGATTTTTTATTGATCAAACTCACTGTGGCTGCTTGAATGTTTACCCTGACATGAGAAAGGGGCCAGGGTGTCAGTGGGAGCATCCTGGGAAGAAGGTGAGAACTGTCTCCTTGAGCAGCAGTGTATTATAAACAGAATTGAAAACTATTGTAGTAATGCTTTGTTAAAAAAGACACAAAGATACATAAATTAAATATAATAAGGAAAAAAAGTCTAATAAGTAAAAGCCCCAAAAAAGTTTCCCCTAAAAAAAGACAGTACAATGGACTGATGAACCAGGAAAGATAAGAACCAGACAATGGATTCATGAAAGACATTTTGAGAAACTTTTTATTTTTTGTAATTCTATGATTCTGTCATAAGTTTCACACACAGTTAAGGGGGTGATGACGAGCTCCCTTTGCTGGTAGCTGTGGGAAGCTTCCAGCTGCCTGTAGGACCATGGTGGGGTACAGACTGTGGATGGGTGTGTTTCCTTATCTTTGGTTCAATGTCCTTGCAGAAAGTCACTGCCTGCTGTGACATGGTCATGGCACCACCAGGGCTTATGCAGCTATTCTCTTCCACCATTCACAATAAAATTTGTAATAATTGCAAACAACAGCTGATAATGCTGGGGGGGAGGAGGGAAATAAGTAGTTGTAGCAGCAATTTTAAGAACAGAAGCTCAGCAAAGACTAAAAGAGAATTACAAGCAACAGGTCCTACCCACTGCCCAGTTTTAAAGCTGCTGCTCACTGATGAGATCTGTGGGTTTCAAGGATAAATTCTGGAAGAAAAATACTTGCCAAATTCACCAAGGGTGACATTTCACACCATTGGAATTAAAAACATGGCCAGTGTCAAACCCGACATCCACAAATAGCTGACAGTGTTGAGGACATTGCAGAATGAACTGCAAGACTCACATCTTTCTTCCCTTGAAGTGGCACAGGCTACCCAGAGAGGTCATGGAGTGTCCATCACTAGAGATGATCAAAAGCTGTCTGGACATGGTCCTGGGCAACTGGCTCTGTGTATACCTGTATAAGCACAGAATCATTGAATCATAGTGGTTGTAAGGGACCTCTGGAGATAGAGGGGAGCACAAGTTACAGGTCACCAGCTGGACTCTGAACCACTAGCAGAGTGGGTTGGACCAGATGACCTCCAGACATCCCTTCCAACATCAACCAATCTGTGATTCCATAAAGCTCGCTGGGAAATTATTTTATATCCAGCAAGAATTCAAAAGCATTTCTGGTTTATGTGGGGATAAATTCAAACTTTTTAAGCTTTTTTCCTGAAATGCATGTGAGAGGAAGAGAAAAATTTCCCCTCTTCCCTCCATTGGTGTGCAGGTGTTCTCCTGATATTTGCAATGCCAAATGTCATGTCCTTTCTGTGCCAGATACAGAATGAGGAAATTTTCCCATTGTAGGCATGGCCTGGAGATTGATGTCTCCAGCTGGAGCCATTCACTTTTGTAGGAATTAGCAAAGGTATCTGCTGGTTCATACCTTAAATCTCCATGGTCACAGGTGAGTGGGTTTATGGCACTGTTGAGTCTCCTGGAGCATGGGAAACATGCTGTCTCTGGGAGCAGCAACTCCCTGTTGGTGCAGTAGTGGGTCCTTCCCTGCAAAAGAGAGCTGAGATGAACTGGCTATTTTTAAAGCAAAATCATCTTCCTGAAACATCCTCCTGCAGCTCCTGTGCTCTGTGGAGGCTGAGGCAAAGAAGGAGGAGGTGCCCAGAGGGGAAAGGAAAGGGATTTAAGCCTGTGTGGGAAGGGCATTTCAAGACTCTTGAAAGGCAGTGCTTACCTGGGCAATAAACTGAGTAAAAGATGTAGAGAAAAGAAAGAAAAGTACATCCCTGCCCAAGAACATCATCGCGATGATTCCTGATGCATCCTGATGATGGCATCCTGATGATGTCACCTTTCACTGCTCCCTCTGTCCCAGACCTCCAAGTCCACAGCTGTCTCTGTATTTGCTGTTATCAGTGCTGAAATCAGACTAGAGAAATGATTTTATAAGTAAAATCTACATGAACATCCCTCCCCAGAACACCAGATGCCTACCACTGATGGAGGATGCTGCACTGGCCCCAGATAACTTGGGTGCAGTGAGGATGGGGAATAACCCTCAGACATAAGAGCCCTCTTGACTTCTGGAAGCTGGGGAGGTCTGACTTGCTGCAGCAACTTGAAACAGTGCAAACCTCCAGCATCCAGAGCAGATGCTGTGCAAAGATACCGAAGTTATTGAGGCCACAAGACAGTAATAAATCACAGTGAGCTACGAGGATGATTTTGCTATCTTTATGATGTAAACCCCCCCCCTCCTGTCCACATGACTCGTGGCAGAAGCAGCCCACTACATTTTTGCAAATGAAATCATCAGGGACAGAAGGAATTCAGATCTCAAAGCAGATGGAGGGGAAAATCTGGTATCTAGAGCATACGGGCATATTTGGGGTTTGCTTTTTGCAGGCACAGAGTGTTTCAAGGAGCCCTTTCCTCCCACTTCTGGCATTCAGCTCATGGAAAAAAAAAAAAAAAAAAAAAAAGCATTAGGTCTGATTAGTACTTTTCCTTGCAAAAAGGTCTCCCTCGTGGGTCGGAAAGGGAG
>JANIJG010018054.1:51807-62672 GCA_024611175.1 Megaceryle torquata
CCCAGCAATGCTGGGAGGCCTGGAACCCCTCTGCTGGGAGGCCAGGCTGGGAGAGCTGGGGGGGTTCAGCCTGGAGAAGGGAAGGCTCTGGGTGGCCTTTCAGGACTTCAAGGGGCCTGTCAGAAAGATGGGGACAGACTTTTTAACAGAGCCTGTTGCAACAAGGACCATGGTTGGTTGACCTTGACTGGATGCCAGGTGCCCACCAAGCCTCTCTGTCACTCCCCCCTTACCCCAACTCAGCAGAAGAGGGAGAAAATAAGATGGGGAAAAAAATCATGGGTAAAGACAAAGGCAATTTAATGAAAGCAGAGCAAAGGCTGCACACAGAAGGAAAGGAAAACAAAAATTTATTCTCTATTTCCAATCAGCTTGTGATGTCTGACCCCTTTTCTGGGAAGCAGGGCTCAAAACGTGCATTGTTTGCTCCAGAGAACAAGCAGATGCTGTCCCTGCACCTCATTTTCCTAGCTTTTCTTATTAAGCTGATGTTATATGGAATATCCCTTTGGTCAGTTTGGGTCAGCTGTCCCTGTTCTGTCCCCTCACAAGATCTTGTCCACCCCATCTCACTGCGGGAAGAATGTTGGAAAAACAGCCTTGGTGCTGTGCGAGCCCTGCCCAGCAGTAGCTACAACACAGGTGTGTTACCAGCACCTCTCTACATCTCAGTAGAAAGCACAGCACTGGGAGGGAGGGCTGCTATGGGGAAAATCATCTCCAGCTCAGTCAGACCAAATACAAAGACAAGGATTGATGCTTTTCAACTAAAAAAAAAAGGGGAGAATGGGATGAGATCAAAGGCAGAAATCTTTTACACTGAGGATGGTGAGACCCTGACCCAGGTTGCCCAGAGAGTTGATTGATGCCCCATCCCTGCAACCATTCCAGGTGAAGTTGGCTGGGGTTCTGAGCAACCTGCTCCAGTTGAAGATGTCCCTGCTGGTGGACAGTGCAGGGGGGTTGGACTAGATGAGCTTCCAACCAAAACCATTCAATGGTTTTATGATCTTACTGAGTGGTGGCTATCAGGGAACTGAGTAGGCTGTACTTCAATGACTAATGGAAAAGAATACATTCATCAGAGCTCCTCTTATTCCTCTGTCCAGTCTCCCAAGTCATGGTTCTCCCACTACATCCTCCAGGAGAGACTATTCTGTTTTTTCATCCCCTGTAAAGGAAGAAAGCTGCAAAAGTAGCTGTTGTCACTGGAAAGTGGTGTCTCCTTCTGTCTGATAAGACTGGAACATCTCTGTGATGAGGAAAGGCAGAGATCTCTGGGTCTGTTTAACCTGGAGAAGAGCAGCCTAAGAGGTGATCTGATCAATGCTCATCAATATCTAAAGGGTCCCCAGGGGGAAAGAGGATGGGGACAGACTCTTTTCAGTGGTGCCTAGCGACAGGATAAGGGGCAATGGACACAAATTGGAACCCAGGAAGTTCCATCTGAACAGGAGGAAAAATGTCTTTCCTATGAGGGTGATGGAGCCCTGGCCCAGGCTGCCCAGAGAGGTTGTGGAGTCTCCTCTGGAGAGATTCCAAACCTGCCTGGCCCCCTACTGCTGAAGCAGGGGGGTTGGACAAGATGATCTCCAGAGGTCCCTTCCAAACCCTCCCATGCTGGGATTCTGTGATGCTGTGACTAAAGTTGAAAAATCCTCAAGAGGGTACAGTAAGGTGGTGCTGGCTTGTTACATGTCTGGGTTTCTGACAGAGGGGGAGAAACAGGCTTGGAAAAGGGACTTAGGTGTAAAATCTACTCCCCATCATCATCTTGGCATTACACAAGGCCACTATTTCCAGAAACTGCCTCCGTGAGGCTGAATTACAGAAATAAAGCCTGCAGGTAGACAGAGAGATACTCTGGTGGATTCATAACAGACATCCTTCGATCTGTGTGTGCACCAGGACTCAATAGTGGAGGAGACCTCTGTCCATCCCTGTGTTACCAGTCTGTAATGCTGAACTAAAGGAAAGCAAAGTGCAAGATAAAATTAGCACTTTCCCCTTCAACCTTTAGCCCCAGCAAGCTGTGTGTGTCTCCTGCCACCACACCAAAGACGTGGCTGCTCTACCCAGCCCACACAACTGGCTGCTGGGGAGAGCTTTCACCTTGCAACTGCATAGAGCCACGGGGCATGTTCCCCCTCTCACATGGTGGAGACAGCCAGGCAGTATGTTTTCCTCTTATTTTAATGCTAACTTACCCGGGGAGTATGATAACCAGATGTTTTAATTCTGGATAAATGACTTCTTCCTGCAAGAACTGCTGGAGAAAAAGCCTGGAGGGGGAAGAACATAGCACAGCTTGTTCAGTGCTACTTCAAGGAAAGCAGGCATTGTGGGTAATGACTTTCAGAGGAGGAGTGAGGGCATGGGGGGTGGGGGGAGAGGGCTGGCAGGGGACCCTAAACAACCTATCTGCTCTGATGAACACAAGGAGAATCGGAGAAAGCAGCGACCAGGATGCCAAAGAGATGATGATAATATATACGACTGCTCTGCGAGAGGCGGGGGCTGCAGCTCATGTAGCATCAAGGTAAATACAAAAGTTGCTCTGAGTGTGCGTGTGCTGCCTGCGGGGCTCTTTTACAAAGGAAATTAGACAGCATCTCTCTGGTTGAACTCACAGTCACTGTGGGAGGGTGTCCAGTTCTGATGTACCGGCAGGTCACTTGGGATGATGCAGAGGTTGCTCAGTTTTGCTGCCTGTTTCCATTTTTCAGAGAGGGGAGCGTTAACCTGGGTTATCACAGTCAGCTCTGGCCATGCAACGAGGCTGTCCCTGCACCTGAAATAGCTGACCTATGTGAAAACCACTGTGTGGCTCTGGTTGCTGCTCCATGGATATGTTAATTAACGCCCTGCTGTGCCTGATTTACACAGGATGAGGGTTTGGCTATTGCTCCCCAGAAGAGCGCTGAGCTGTTTAGTGTGGAACCACGGGAGCTAATGCTCGTGCTCCTGAAACTCTGGGGTTCACTTCCCAGCTAATGGAAGGATGGTAACACTTGCAAAATGAAAAACATCCTGATGACCCAAACCGTGGGAGGCATCAGTCCTTGGGCAGAGCCCTAACTTTGAAACATGACTGAAGTGCCTGAATTAGCAGCACTGTTGTCCTGTTACTCTTCAGTGGAAGACAGGGAAACACTTTCAGAGATCACAGAAGGAGCAAGGACATCCTAACCCAAGGAGCAGGGACATATGCAACTAGAGCAGGTTGCTCAGAGCCCTGGCCAGCCTGACCTGGAATGGTTCCAGGGATGGGGCAGTGACCACCTCTCTGGGCAACCTGGGCCAGGGTCTCACCACCCTCAGTGTAAAAATGTCTTCCTTCTTTCCAGTCTAAATCTCCCTCTTTTAGTTTAAACCCATCACCCCTTGTCTTATGACAAGCCCTGATAAAATGTCTGTCCCCATCCACCAACTCTCTGGGCAACCTGTTTCACCACCCTCAGTGTAAAAAAGAGGGTTGACACATCTTCTCAAAGCACTTTGCTGTCATCAGTGTTACCGGAGGCACCCCAGTGCAGGGTTTCTGCTAATGTCAGTCTGAAAACCTGAGCCTTAGGGAAGTTCAGAATATGTTTTGTGACCTCCATCCCAGATCCCCAGGAAACAAGGTTGTTAGGCTGTCCATACAGGCATCACTCTTTAGAAAGAACATTGTTTGCTGCAGAGCTGTAATGGGAAACAGATGAGCTATATAACCCAATAGGCCATTTATGTTACATTTCTGCAAATGCAGGCTTGAACATATGGTTGCATTTATGTTTTGAGTGTGCAGAAAGAAAAAAAAAACACAAAACATAATTTAACCCCCTGTTCTTTATCATTTGATTGGCCTGGACTCTTGGAGTATAAACATTATACTGTGGAGACAAGAGGGCAAAATTTCTTAATGTCCTGTAGTGTCTAGACCAAAAGCAATAAATGCTCATGTTGTCCTGAGCACCTCATTGTAATGACATTATTCAAGGGAGAACTTGTCAGAGGGGTTGAAAAATGGAAGTTTCACCTTTTTAAAACTAATTTGATAACTTCATTATCCCACAAGACAGGGAAGAGATTGGAGCCAAGGCGTACACTAATGTCTTGTTGAATGCTCTTTGATGTGTTGTTTTTTTTTTTACAGTCACTGGAATCAGTCAGGAGTTCTGTATTATCTCATTATAATTGTCCCTGGAGAGGTACTTCGATAATTTTTATTACTATGGGGAATGAAAATGTATGTTTTATTTGGTAATTTCATAGTAATGGCTCCAACTATGTAACAAACTCTCAATGAGCTGAACGGTGGCCCATCATTATGCACTCTCTTTGGAAACACAGGATGCACAGCATGCAGGAATCAGTCAGCAAATGTACTCACTCATGCTGGGAACAGGAGCTGGCAAGACCCTTGTCATGCATTTTAAACAGCATCAGGAGCAAAAAGGGTTGAAAGGAATAACCACGGCAGTGATAACAGTCTATTATTTCTCAATGAAGTCAGGTCCAGCCTCCAAGACCTTTTCCAACCTGACATTCCCTAATTTCTTTGCTACGGGGTTAGTATCTCAGACACAGAAGGGCTGATGTCAGCCCAAATTTTAGCACCTCTTGACACTTCTTTCACTTCACTTTCACTTCTTCCTATGTGTTTTGCAATGTGTCTCAGCCCCCAGGCTGTGTCATAGCTAGAAATGGTGCTGAGATGACCTCCTTGCTTCCTGGGTCTGCTCACAAGCAAACCTCAGATGAACCTTCACGAACCTGTCTGCCCTTCCTGTTCCTGCATCTGCGATAGCTCCTCATAGCATCACACACCCCCCTGTCTTCTCACCAGCACAACAGCCAAATGCAGCTGCTGTTGAGTACTGTTTTCAAATGCCCCTGAGGCAACACCAGCACTGTAGACACCAACACTGGAAAGCACAGAAGCAAAAGATGACAAAAAGAAGGAAAAAAAGAAGTGTTAATATTTGTTAAGGAGGAAATAATCACTTCAAATCAAGCACTGGAACAAACCCAGACTGTTCAGTGCCACAATGGATAAGCCAAGGAAGAAATGATGTAAAGCTCTGGGAGGGCTATAAGAACCTCCAAAGGAGGGGCCTGGAGTGTTGTAAACAGAGCAGAATAATAATCACAGGACAAAAATTAGAAGATTCTGAGCACTGAAGAAGCAGAAGCCTGGAGCAATCATTCCACTAGAGATAACTCAGAACTACTTGAGAAGGAGCTAATAGAGAGGCACAGCTGACAGCTTTGGCCGGCCTCAGGGGATTAGTTTGGGAGTGTCCTGCATTCATCCATGGGTCCCAGAATGCTTTGGTTGTTTATATCTAGATTTTGGTTATATATCTTCAGTTTAGTACCAGTGTTGGGATCAAACTCCAGTCAATACCATCACCTTGGTATTGCCAGAAGAGCACAAAGAGTAAGGGAAGGCAGTGGTTTATGACCTCTTATAATGCCAAAAGCAGGGTGTTTCAAGTGATGTTATTGGGCTGACCAGAAGCTAAGGGCATCCACAGAGCCTGTAAGCTAAACTGAATCACTCCTAGTAACTGCAAAAAAAAAAAAAAGCAAACAACTCCCAGAGGAAAAGTCAATCAAGTGCTTCTAAACACAAAGATAACAACTATTGCTCAACACCCTTATCCTCCTGCTGGAGGCTGGAAGAACATATTGGAGAAGTATCACTGTGCGCTGCCACGTGCTTACACTATTCTCCAGGCATCTGCTGTTAGCCACTTTTGTAAGCAGAAAGCTTTGTCTGACCCTCTACAGCCCATCGTATGCTCATATTGTTCATGGAGCAACATGGTTGTAAATTTGACAGCTAAACGTCTGTCTGCTTCCTCTGCAATGGCAAGATGCTGCAAGCTTTGAGACCTTGCTTAAAGCCTGGGAGTCATGTACTCAGAATCTCCCTGCCTTCAGTCACTGCCTTTATTACCATTCTGTGTGTTTTCTGTGGCAGAAATGATATGGTATGGTTGTCCCCAAAGCAATTTGTATGCTATGACTCAAAAAGAGCCCCAGGCAATAGCTGGCCTGATTTAAGCAAGTGAAAAAAAATTAAATATCTGAGTCTGTTGAGAATAGTCATCTTCTAGATCCAGAGATCACTTCCCCCAGATTTTCTTTATTCACACTCTGCTGAAGGTTACCAACTCTCAAGAAAGAATCAATTTTTTAATCTCTTGACTACTTGCAGTCAAAATATATACTTTTTTATAAAAGATCTACTCGTTAGACCATATAAAATAAGTCTGCTCAATTTCCCTGTTAGAGGTTAGGAGAACCTCACTGCAGAACTCCATCAACTGATAAAATGAAAAGTCTGTCTTTATGAGAGGACAATCTGTCTTACAGAACAATAGAATGTAATAACAGGCTGGAAAAGACCTTATACTCAAGCAGGACCAAATAGGTCAGGTTGCTTAGATCTTGTCTACCCAAGTTATGAATATCTCCAAGGATGGAGAGCCCACAGCCTTTATGGGCAGCCCTTTCCAGTGTTTAAACAGTCACATGGTGATTTTGTTTTGCTGTTGTAAGAGTTTCCCATGTTCCAACATGTGTCCATTGTCTGTAATTCTTCCACTGTGCACCTTTGAGAAGACAGTATCCACCTTCTCTACAGGTTCCCACTAGGCTTTTGCAGATGGCAGTAAGATGTCCACAAGTCTCCTCTTTTGCAGACCGAGTAGACCAAACTCTCATCTTCTCCTCCTATGCTGTGTGCTCCATGAACTTGAACATCTCCGTAACCTTTCACGGGACTCACTCCAGTATGCTCGTGACTTTCTTGTTCTGGAAAATCCCAAACTGGACGCAGTATTCCAGAAGTGGTTTCACAAGTGCTGGTCAGAGGAGAAGAATCACTTCCCTTGACCTACTGGCTAATAGTAGCCTGTAAGCAATGTAAGCAATGTGCCACAAGAATGCACTGCTGATTCATATACAATCTGTTGTGTGCCAAAACCCCCAGCTCCTTTTCTGAAAAGCTTCTTTACGGCCAGTTGGCACCAACCCACATCATTGCATGGGGATATTGAGTCCTAAAATGCAGGATTTTAATCATGGCTTGAGTGGGAAGAGCAGTTAAGAGCCCTTACATCTCTTTAAGTTCTCTTAATTAAGAGCTAATTTAACTTTCAAAGCTTTGCATCATCTCTCGAGATTACCTAGTGAGTGCTATGTCTTAAAGCACAGTGGTGCCACCAGATCCTACTTCAGACCCACAGTGGCTCACATTAAGTGCTGAAGAAACTGCTAATGCACTTCACCAGGAGGCTTCCCTATTGACCTGCAAGAGGGATCACAAGGGGACACGTTCAGGTAATGAGGTCCCTGAGAGAGAACACAATTTTCCTTCAGCACAATAAACCCCATTCCAACTCGTTAAGAGGTGCAGACATGCTCCCACATTATCTTTCAACAAGTAGCAATTTTTCACACAGATCCTATCAAGCGGACCGGTTTCTATCACACAGATGTATTGCTTCCTCAAACAGCCATAAGTGTCAGGGACAGAGTTAATTGCAAATTGATTGAATGGGGTATACATGAAAAAAAAAAAAAAAAAGACAAGTTACAAATTCATTAGCCGGGTTGAGAAAATATTTTGTGCTTATTCAGCCCCGGACATCCAAGCCATTTGTAAATATACACCAACCAACAACTGATGCTGTCTGTGTGTTGAGTGATATCACATTCCCCCTGTTGACCAAGGGAAAAAAGCTAAGCCACAGGAAAACATAAAACCATAATGTTTCCCCCCAAAAAACAGTTCAGATATAGCACCTTGTTCCACCTTGAGCACCAGGTAACTGACCTACCTGCATAAAGGTGTCCTCGGGCATAACTCACAGACTTGTCTTTCTTCAACAATATATTAATGCAACTGTGTGAAGAATCAAGATCAGTGTTTGTGGATTTTTATGGATAACAGACAAATTAGAAAATCTAGTGGACTGTTATCCTTAGTATGCATGAGCTCTTGAGCTGATTAGTAACTCACTGCTTGTATCTTTTTCCCTTTGCCTGATGTGGGATATCTCCCAAATAATCTCAGTTTATTAACCATGCCATCAGAGCAAAAACTATCCACTATCATCCTTTTCCTTCCTAAGGGGGAAGTTTTCTGCCAAGTCATCTCAAACTTTCTTCTCTTCTATTAAGAATAAGCTCAACTGCTTTAACTCTACTCCATTAACCTTTCTTCTTGGTTAAAGGTTTCTAAACTGCTGTAGGGGCTGTTGTTTCCTCTTGTTTCATCCTGTGTTTGTTGTCTAGTGGGAAACAGAAACACGAGCACAGGACAGGGATTGACAGGTTTTTCAAAGTTTATCAAGAAATGCAAATTTTTTCCACCTGTCATGTAAGTTCTCAGAGCTAGACCATGAGTTTTTCCTTATTGGGAGTAGGAGTTGAAGCTGTGCTATAAGAACACGATAAATGGAAATAAATTTTGGGGAGCCATCAGATAGACCGATCAGCCCCCGATGCTCACTGTGGGCTGAGGTTCAGCTCCATCAGGTGATGCTCATGCCAGTCCCATACATCTCCTACGACTCCATTCTAACATAAGCCTTTTCTCAGCTGATGGGCAAAAACTGGCTATTGTTCTTTGAGAGAAATGGAGCTTTCATGTTGTGTCTGGTTTTAGGGTTGGGTTTAGTGCATGGTGTAGAAAGAGCAGCTGTTTTTCCCCAGGTGGATTCAATGCCTTACAGAGCCATTAATTACAGAACATGCCATTTCCAGCCCAGTACCAATGTACCTGGAAAATGACCAGATGCTAAGGCAGCCTTGTAATTTATACATTGCTATAGGCTGATGGATTTAATGACAATAAATTAGCAACACAGATTCCTGAGTACAGATCTGATACTACTTGCTGATGACAATGGAATAGACCATGGCATCATCCTTTGGCTAATGGACAAAGATACACCAGGAAAAGGATTCACAAGATTTGATGCTGTAAATATATCATTGTCCATAAACAAATCACCTCAGGGAAAAATTTACAAATAACTCCATATTGACAGCTGAGAGGACTTCGCTTAAAGTGTGGTGTTGGTTGTTTCCTCCAGATTGTTCAGCCTGGAGAAGATAAGACTCCAGAGAAACTTTATTGTGGCCTTTCAGTACTTAAAGGGACCTGTCAGAAAGATGGGGACAGACTTTTTATCAGAGCCTGTTGTGATAAGACAAGGGGTGATGGTTTTAAACTAAAAGAGGGAGATCTAGACTAGAGAGAAGGAAGATATTTGTTACAGTGAGGGTTGTAAGACTCTGGCCCAAGTTGCCCAGAGAGGTGGTCACTGCCCCATCCCTGGAACCATTCCAGGTGAGATTGGACAGGGCTCTGAGCAACCTGCTCTAGTTGCAGATGTCCCTGCTTGGTGCAGGGGTGTTGGACTAGATGACCTTGAAAAGTCCCTTCCAACCCAAACCATTCTGTGATTCTATGATTGAGTTTCTTTGAAAATCCAACCTCAGGTTTTACTAAGGGCTAAGAAATCTGGACTTCAGCTCTTCATCCATAAAAAGAAGACAGTGATACTCCCTTCCTTTTCATGTATGAACTTTTTTTTGCCTGACCAATTTAATTCAGACTCAGAAGCGTGCTCCTCTTTCGCTATGTGTCTGAAGAGCAGCTACTACAGTCAGCCAGGACCAAAATTTCTCACATGCATTTGGTCCAGTAGGTTTGTACACACCTGTGTGACACATGGGAACTTGTCAGAACATGTCATAGATGGAACATCTGATATATCTCCCCCCATTTCATTGTAAGATATCCACTTTGCAGGTTTCACCACTGAACAAAAAGTAGTTTTCTCTTCCCTTTGCACAATGCAGAAAGAGAAACCCTTCATTTCTTAGCTGATATGCAAGACTTCTGAGAAAGAAGAGCTGCCTCACACAAATGCTTAGCATTGCTTTATAGCCTTGCAGCAGGCCTCAAAGTAATTACCATGCAGTGCCTTGCTGCAGCACTAATAAGTGCTCACTGTGAGACCCCCTACACCAACAGGAGACAAATATCCTTATGGTGCCCTGCTGTTCATGACTCTTTGAATCTCTTCTTGGTGATCAAGCCATTCCTCAGCTCTCCATAGCTGCAGCCCCACTGACAGAGCTCTGAGATGAAAGCTCATTTGGGAAACATTATTGAGGTTTAAGATCAAGAACCAGCAATTTGTTGTCCAAAGTTATTGAGAGACTTCATTTGATTTAATGACAATTTTTCCCTAAAATGATGACTTCTGTTTTGCCAAGAAAAAGGAAGACATCTATAGAAATTTGGGTCAAAAGCTATCCTTAGACTCAAAGAAATTTCTGCTGGGGAGTTAATCTTATTTGCAGTTCTTTGGAAAACGAAAGTAACATGCTTTGACTTGCAGTGTGATTTCTTTTTCTTTTTTTTTTTCTCCTCATTAGGTCCCAATCTGTTTGTTAAGTGCTGGGATTCTTCTGTGGTAACGCTTGCAGAAAGTAATGGCTTGTGGGTTTAGGTTATGGAGTCCTTCTCTCTTGCTTTTCAGTTTGTGACTTGAGATCATCTTTCCCTGTTAATGACTGGAAGATACCTTCAGTTTCAGAGATCCTCCAGAAAAACGATCAAACAAACAAAAACAAACAGCAACTAAGAAGAGGGTTAATGATTTTAAACTGAAAGAGGGTAAATTTAGATTAGATATTAGGGAAGAAACCTTTACTGTGAGGGTGGTGAGGCACTGAAACAAGTTGCCCAGAGAAACTGTGCATGCCCCATCCCTGGAATGTTCAAGGCCGGGTTGCTCAACCTGGTCTAGTGGAAGGTGTCCTTGCCCATGACAGGGGGCTTAGAACTAGAT